>JAJIBD010021653.1:12500-314131 GCA_021461705.1 Cryptotis parvus
CTTCTACCTCCGAGGACGCCGGGAGAACAGATGAAAACTCACGAGTCCGGTGCAGTTCCAAAAACGGCTTTTAATAGTACAAAAGCTCTTCCACAGCACTCCAATATAATGAACAAACTTTAGCTCTGGTCTGAACTTAGACCATACAAAAGAGCCTAAGTCTCCCACCAAAGAGAGAGGATCTCACCCGAGCTGAGTCCTACCCAGAAGTCGGAGCAAAAGGCCAAAGAGCAAAAGGCCAAAAGCCAAAAGCCGCAGGAGCCAAAAACTGAAGGCTGAGGAACCAAAAGGCAAAAGATGAAAAAGTGAAGGGCCCTCACTTTTTATATACACCCAAGTAATCTGATCGGGAGGTTGTCATGTCAACAAAGAACCCTAAACAGAGTGTAGTGCCACACCCTATTGCAGGTATAAACAAAGGTTATGCCAAGGACTAAGGAGATTATCTCTTATGTAAAACACTGGAGAGAGAGAGGGCTGATATAAAGTAATACATCTTAACTTCATGAGCTTCATGTAATCTAGATGGTACCCACAAGGTCCTTCTTATTATTATCTGCACCAAGGGTGATTCTGAGTATCTTGTTCTCATGTACTGAAAGGGTCACACTCGTCTGCTTAGAGCAAACTAGTATGATCCTTGCTATAGTCTTCCTATAGTCTCAGCGTAGCCAGGCTAGTAGTCTCCTGGTAAATTCTAACTGTACCACATTGGGTGCAGTGGGTATAAAGAGCTGTGCCCAATCTAGAAAACATAGAAGTCTTAGTAGATGTATAAGTCAGAAATTATTCAATCAAGGTGACTTCTGTAACTGCCACACCCTCTACATAGAAGAGAAGTCTCATTAGAATGAACCTTGACTTAAGTAGATTAAGCTGGGAGTGGGCAAAACAACAAAACTCCCAGAATAGCTAAACCTGTCCTCCAACAGGAGACATAGTAGCAACAACAAGCACAATGTTTTTAGTTAAATACGTTCTTTTGTTCGCTTGTTTCATTTGTGCTTTCTTTCCTTCATTCAATGGTACTGTGCCAAGCTCTAGAGATACGTTCATGACTGAGACAGAGACGAGACATGCACTCTGGGTAGCAGGGAAAGGTGGTAATTGGTGATGAGAATTACAAATGGCGGCCAGGAAATCAATCATATGGAGACTGCCTTGCGTGACATCACTCTGCTTTATCTCTGTGGAAAGGAAGCAGAGAAAGAAAGAGAGGAAGGGAGAAAAGGAGGAAGAGAAGGAAGGGAAGGAAAGGTGGGAGAGAGGGAAGGAAGGCCAGAGGGAAGGCAGAAAGAAGGAAATAAAGTTCTAAAATTCCTAGGTGAGACTAAATGTAGGGCACAGAAGACTGAGTCCCCTGTTTAAAGTGAGATATGCCTGCTGTAGTGGGGATAGTTGGGCAGGCTGGGTTGGGATTTGTCAGATGTCTCATCCTATGTTTCAAATGTTGGGTTTGATAAAATGCAAAATGCATTTGCCAAGCACTTTCCCCTTAATTACATGTGTATATTTTAAGGAAAATTTAATCCATATGTTTCTGGTTCGTTTTTACGTAATCATTAAAATGTTGTTTTCTAAAAGCCATTTGATGTGCAAGAAAGCTCATAAACCTTTTAAAAATCTGTGTTTAAAAAATTCTTTCTTTATTGCTTCTTTCCCCCTTTGCATATGTGTATGTGTTGTGTGTGTGTGTGTGTGTGTGTGTGTGTGTGTACAAGAGAAAGCTCCCAGGATGTCAGTAACAAACTTGACCTCTAAATGACTTGCTTTCTCCTCAACATTCTGACCTGAACCATTAGAAATGGACCTGAATCTTGACACTGAAGTCAATCTGCAATTATTATACCAAAGAACTCTTAGTATTTCTCTTCTGTTTTGGAATTTATGCTTTTATGCTGCAGCACATGCTTCTGCTTTTGAGGTCTTTGTCCATTGGTCAATGTACTGGTGCAGGTTTGCAGCTGTTCTACATTGTGCAACTTACAGTTTAAATGGAGAGGTGAGCTAAATTATTGTGTTTTGTTTTGCAGCCACACCCAGTGATTCTCATGGCTTATTCCTGTTTGTGTGTTCAGGGATCATTCCTGAAAGTGCTCAGGGGACCATATACATTGCTGGGCATCAAACTTAGGTTAGCCAAATGTAAAGTGCCTCAACTCATATATATCTCTCTGGTCCCAAGTTCTTTCTATAAACTTCTTTACACTTCTAATTACATATGTGTGTATACACATAAAGCAAACATATGATTGCGTATGTGTATAGATGTTGTAACTAGCCATATGCCCACATCTTCTCAAAAGAAAAATGGTAGGAGGATGTTCGATGTGGTTCTTTAACTCTCTGCTTAGACTTATATTGTGCCAGAATTTGCTCTTGTCAATGAATGATCATCAGGTGAATGAATGGGTGAATGGAGAATAAAACCATTGACTACAAACTTAGAGCCATGCTCTCTATGCTGAGGCTTCCATTGAGCTCTAACATTTTTGATCACACAAGCTTCGTAGGCATCACTATCTCTCATGACATTTTAGGAAAGAATTTCCAGGCAAACCTTTAATAGCTTTCACCCCGAGAGTCAGGTCTGGCAGGTTAATGGAGTAAAACCAAGCCTGTGCCTTTGGATGCTAGCTGTTTGTGTTTCCTTAAAAAGCAAGCGGGCAAGAGCTTTATGCCTCCAGTCTCTGCTGCCTATTCCTCTAAAAAAACCCTTTGTACTTGCTCTGGTTCCCTTTCCTCTGCCACTGCCCTCTGCAGATCCTGTTGTCTCCATCCTGGTCAATTTAAAGTCTCTTTACAGAGCTGGTGGAGAGTCTCTTGAGGCCCACAGGCCTGAACCTGAAGTTCAGGAGTACCAGGTTGGTGGAGTAGGGACAGCAAATAGTGCTCTGAGCCATAGTCTCCCCGCCATCAGTGAGAAGTGTCAATTTGAGCAAACAGATATAGCACCCAGCACAGTGCCCAACATCTGGAAAGACTTGGCTGAGACACACTGATCTTTCTCCCAAATCCTATTTCCAGCTCCTTACACCCCAGGTAAGTCCAGATATACTTCCATTTGGATTGGATTTTGTGTATTTCTTTTGTGTGTGGGTGTGTGTTTTTAATGAATACAGTAGTATTAGATGCATATTTACACATTACTTTGATGTGACTGCACCCAGGGTTTTGTAGGGGGTGGGAGTGGAGCTGATATACAATGTTCTGGAGTCACCAGAACTGCCCCTGGCAGCACTGGAACCCCTCTGTGATGAAAATAAAACTTGGGACCTTGCACATGTTCACCATGGTGGACCATGTTTGTAGGCTTTTAAGCATCCCCATCTTTGTCTGTTTTTCCCCTCCAGAGTAAGAGAAATAAAGATGAAAGCTTTGGAGTTGGCAGGAGCTGGATCTAAGTTAAAGGAATTCTGGAAGAGGAGTCAAGGATGGGAAAGGGTCTCAGGAGTGCTGCTGAGGGGGCCGGAGACATAGTACAGTGGGTAAAGGTGCTCACCTTGCACACGACCAGTCTGGGTTTGACCCCTGACACCCCATGCGGTGCCCTGAACTCAGTCAGGACTGATCCCTGAGCACAAAGCCAGGAGCCATCCTGAGCTTATCTGTTGTCCTCCAGTCCCACTCCCAAAGAGTTCCACTTGTAATGTTTGTTTTTTTAATTCCCCCATGCTCTACATAATTGATAATTGAGAAATATCACTGTGATTGTGGAGAGCTGGGATTTGTAAGAAACGTGGTTTAGTATGAATTTTCAAAAGATTTTAAATCTTATGACTTAGGACATGTCTTTTTTTTTAAATGGCGACAATTCAGGGACATTCCCATCAGAATGTCTCTTGTGGACACTTGCTTTCTGTGATGTGATTGAGAGGAAGAAGGGTGGCACCATCCCAGCAAACCAGGAATGATGGCAGGAGTACTGAATACCAGTGGGGTCCTTGGGTCGTGATTCCTGTCCCTGGACTCACTCGCCTTCTCACACTATCCCCGTTTACCAAGAATGGGAATGGGGTTGCTTTTTCCAGGAAATACAGTATGGAAACCCAAGATTTTGATCCTTTATTTGTCCAAAATCTTCTCAGCTGCTCTTCTGGATGCAACATTAACTGGGAAGGCCTCAGGACTTTCTCAGGGAATGTGGTCTCAGCACCTACACTTGTGACAGACATATGGAATTGTCAGTTGTCCAAGAGGGCAAGTAAGCAAGTAGGCATGATGATTTTTATCTTAGGGGGTGAAGATGGTTCAACGAACTTATCTATTAAACCACACTTTGGCGAGTATGTGAAAAGCTTACTGTGAATCACTTTTGTTAGTACTTTATAAGAATGATCATGATTAAAATTTACCCATGATGGCATGGCGTATGCCTGGGAATATCTATTAATATCCGTTTTATCTCCTGCCCTTAGAGACCCTTTGTCTCTGGAATTGTACTGAAGAAATTTAATTGATAGAGGACAATGTGGAATGACAGATGTTTGTGGGGATCTGATGTTAGTGGGCAACTTCTGCCAGCTGCCCTATTCTAATATCCACATCTGCTCACCATAATCATGCCTCAGAGACAGGCCTGGTGAGCCTCTTTGTATTCACATCCTACTACTTGGGTCATGGTGACTACTGGGGAATGCACTGTCCTTGTCAATGAAAAGTTAAAGACTTATTTTGATTTTCATTTGCTTGGGGTCCAGTGCTCTCCTGGGGGTCTAGAAGAACGCAGCTACCTGTAGGACTAGGTATTGTTGGGGGAGAAAGAATATTATCCTCCTTTTAACTTAACCATGTTCTTTCTCCTCTTCCAAGCTTCATGATATTGTGATCTCTCCAGAACACAGGGCTCATTAACCTGGGAGACACCTGTGCATTAGACCATTGAGATTTCTGTTTGATATAACACAGCAGTGGTTTTTCTATGTGCTGAGCAAACACATGAATTCAGATGAAATAATATTAGCCACAGTTCAGTCATGAAGAGGCAGTTACTTGTCCTGTGTTATATAGATTAGACTGAGCCTGGGACCCTGAGACTACATTTGCTCAGTCACTCATTCAGTAAAGTGGGCAGGTCAACATACAGCCTTAAGTGTTGACTTCTGAACCACCAGTGTCTTCAGCTGTGTCTGAGATGCCTCCCCATGCACCTTCCCATAGCTCGGTTCCAGTCTTCATTTGGCTGTGCCTTGCCTATTTATGTACACACTTCACATGTGCAGAAAATGACAGGCCCTGTTTTTGTCAAATTGTGCTATTTCTTCTCAGCATGTAAAATCTATCATAAATGAAAAGTAGTCTTATTTTACACAAACACTCCCAATCTCTCTCCTTGATCAAAATAAATGCTGTGGCATAGAATCTCTTTAAAATGTAAAGCCAAGTCTGCACGGGAATGTCAGCGGGTACCAACTGCTCACACATTCAGGATATTTCTGTGGGAAATGAGATGGTTCCACATTTAATCCTGCAAACAACCTGCCATACTTAAATATGTAGAAGATAAATGAGTAAGGGTGATGATTCACTATGCAGAAAGGCGCTTTGCCTTCCAGAAAGTTCACTGCATGTGTTGAGGAGAAGTGCATTTTTTGTGGAATGACATCTGCAGGACTGGGTTCGGGGACACCACTGTCATATATTGGCATGTATCTTCTGCGATGGTGCACATTGGACATCACCCTGAGAAGTGTGATCAGGGCAGAGAGGTCCATGTTCTTGTGGACTTTACAAGGTTGGGAGAAGCAGCTGGAAAGTGCTCACACTTGATGCAACTTGAAGGAAGGGACTGGGTTTGGTGACAGCGCGCCCGGAACTCCTCAGTTTGTGCTAGGTACAGTAGAATGGGACCGACAGTGGTCAGAGCATACTTGCCTGCAGAAGTCCAGCTCACATGTTGTCTGAAGAGTGAGTGGGAAACATGTAACTAAGAGTTGGGTGGGGGTGACAAGCAGGGATGGTTACAGGGAGAGAGGTCGTGTTGACCAGGTGCTGGAAAGTTGTTTATGAGCAGTATTTGGGGATAGATAAGGGAGGGCGATACCGTAATAAATGCCTTATTACTGGCAGTTTACTGTCTGTGTTATAGATATTCAAGGAGTAAGAATTTATAACATACGTAAAGCTATTTGCTTTTAAGAGTTAACTTTATTCAAGCTTAAGTGATTTTGGCATCTTGGAATATGGAATTGCCACTGGTGCCTCAGAAGACTGGTGTTTCCTGTGACTCCACTGTGTTCAGGTGAAAGGCTTCAAGGTAAACCAAGAGATACCCAAGAAGCCAAAAGTATAAACAAAATGCATAGTTCTGTGTGTGTATGTTTGTGTGTGTGAGAGAGGGGGGGAGAAAAAAGTGGACAGAATCAATGTTTTACTCCACTTTCCACTCCATGTTCAGTTTGAATGTTTTAAATGTAAAAAATGTAAAAAAATCTCTTTTTTACAAAAAAAGAACATGTCTCTCTTTTGGGATAATTAGAAACAAAAGGATGGAAGAACTTGTTTGAAAATGTTGCTCATCTTTCACGTACATACCTCTCCCTTAAAAGGAAGCCCTACATGTGACCCATTAAAGACTTTCTAGTGGTAGTACCTTCTACTTTTTGGGGGCTAAGGGTGACGAAGGAGAAACCTCAAGCTAACTGCCTTTACTGGCAGTTGTATATCCATAATGTTTCCTAATGGTGGGCTGTTATTTTCTTACAAATTATGTTGGCCAATAAAAGAGAAAGGTTTTTCCTTTAAAGGGACTCCTTTAAAGGAGACTTTACAGGTACCTTATGCACCTGCTGCAGTGCAGTAGACATGGAGAAGCCCAATTCAGATTTTCAGAATATACTTCACTTGGAAAAAATGGTCAGTTCTCCTAAGGGGCAGACAGAAGCACGATCAGAGTGAAATTCTCTGGTCTTTGGTCAATGCAAGTGACTTGTGTAGTCTCACAGATGCTGCTGTTGCCATGGTCTCAGGTACCTACAAGAGGAGTTTTGGAGGACTCTTGATTCTCGCTGGATACTCTTAGATTAAACTGTGGGTCAGCATCACCGATGCTGACAGAACTTTAAAAAATGTTTTAGGATAAATTTTCTTATTGTTGTCAGCAAATGTTTCGGTTCTTTCTATATTTTAAATTCCTGTCTGCTCAGGATCATGTAAAAATTTCTTTAACAAAAAATGGGAATGGAAAACTTGTAAATAACTTTTCTGAGAAAGAATGAAGTCTTATAACAACCAGTGTTAAGGTGACCAAATATATGCACCAGATAGAACTTTTGTCCCTGACTTTACCCTTCTCTCTCCAGCCCCTTCCTCCAAGTTTGATATTCATTGATTACCTGTGTCTCAGAGAATTTGGATTGCTTAGACTGCTGGAAATATCCTGGCAGCAGAAATAGAGCCTGGGGTTAAATGATGCTGTCAGGTGTGGGCTCTGCTCAGTACCACTAGTTTCTCACAATGTGTCCTTATAAATGCTGTGACCTCCAAATTTCATGTTCATGTCCTTTTGGTATATTTCTAGTAAAGGCTTTGGTTATTTTATTTTTTCCCAAAGGCATCCTTCTCTGTACATTGTGGTAGTTCTGTTTTCTCTCCAATAGGCCACCATCTTGTTTTCTTTCTTCAGTCTGAAGTAGGAGATATTTTTGTGCATTTCTGCCCTTTGTTCTTTTTAATTTTCCTTCCTGCAATAGAATAATCCTGGAGTTATCTCTACCTCAACAACTGCTGTACCATTTGTGTCTATTTTCTCAGTAAAGTTTTATAGTATCTCTGAATATTCTCATGATTTCAGCAACAAACCTCCTCGTCTTTTGTTTTTTCTGTCCCTGGGTCAAGGTTCTTCCCCATCCTTTACATGAATACAGGAATTCACAGACTATTACCAAGTTTCAATATACCAGTGTTTTATTCTTTTCTTATTTGCCATTATAGTCTCCTTTTCTCCCAGAGGGGACATGAGACTGCTACTGAAGCAAACCAAGCCAATATGCCAACCGCGTGTCATCTGGTCTCCTTTTGTCCTTGTCCTACCCTTTCTTTTGTGAAAGTCTAGCAAAAAAAATCTGAGTAATATTCAGATTCACTTATATTCACTATTCCCCTGACACTGATTTTTTAAGTACAGTTTGGGGCAACTGTGCTAAATGAAAAGAATAATGAAGAATGGAACTGTCATTTTAAGTGGAAGAAAGCGCTGATATCATAGAGAAGCTTTGTTTTGTTCATTTTCTGAGTGGAAAGCCCAGCAGGTATAAAATACCTACCAAGATTCTCCTGTATCCCCAGGGATAATAATGGGTGAAGAGGCCAGCAGCTGCCATATCTGATGCTCGCTGAGTGCAGGTGCTGCACTGGGTGATCACTGCATTGTCTGCCCGGATGCTCACAGCAACCACCTGGGAAGGAAATAGCTACTTTTGTCTGGTGCATCAGTGATGGGCTGTGAGGCCAAAATTCCTGGCTTAGTTAGAATCCAGTCTCTACTGCTCAGATGCTTGGGGATTATTAAGCAAACTATTGAACAAGTCTGCAGGGGAATATGACTATAACTAACTCGGCTCTGAAGAACTTGTGAAAACTAGTGATGTGTGTGTGTGTGTGTGTATAAGGCACCTGTCTTGAACTCAGATGACCTGGGTTCAATCCCCAGCATATCTCATCCCTGAGTGCAGAGCCAGAAGTAAGTCCTGCCTGGTACTGTTGGGTATTACCCAAACAAATAAGCAAATAAACAGACAAAGGAACAGTGAGAGCTTCTCAAGTGAATGGTTTTGTTGGTCAGTCTGGTCAAAACCTATTAGAATGTAGTCAGAGGTCGCTCTTAAAAACAGTCTATGAAGTAAGGATTCACTTTCTAGCCAGCAAGCATAAATCTGCCAAGAAGTATCAATAACCCAAGAGGCCAAGAAGTTGTGCATTGTTTCAGATATTAAACCAATGTGTGTTCTTGGTGAATAGACACTGTGTCAAGAGCCCCACCCAGCGTTTCTTATCCATTCTCTTTCCACAAAGAGGGTTAACCTCTGTAGGCGGGACCTGCTGCAGAATAGAAGTGTAGCTCTGTCGTAATTGGCCAGCACCCAACATCTAGGTTGTTGACTCTATGCGCCCACATATTAGGAGCATGGCTTTTCATCAGCCACAATATCCTAACCCACTGGGAATGACCTAGCTGTGAGTAAATACGTGTATTCTCCTAGCCCTCCAACCTCCAGTCTTCTCTGCATGGGATTATAGACCAGGTCTTTTCTCCTGATGGACCCTCGGGACTTTTTTTTTTTAGTTAGTAGGTCAGGATCCTATTTAGTTGAGAAGGTGCCCAGGGTATCTTAACAGAGAGAACAAGGAGAGCTGCCTCCAGATCAGCATGGCAGTCCTGAGAATCCCTGGTATTTGATATTCTCATTCTGAGAACAGAACTTCCTGGCACCTTTCTAATGAAGTACAGTGGGTTTCTAATTATGCTGTCTGCTCTCTTTGGGGGAGACTGCAGAGATTTCCTTATTTTAAAGTGGGGTGGGTGGAGTAAAGTGGAATCTTTCTCTGCCATATGTGGAGCCAGCACTAAGGCTGTTGTGGGTGTAAGTACAGGTTTGAGTGTCCCCATTTTCGTTTTGCCGAGAGTCAGAATTGTCAGATTCATTAACCTCTGTAGGAGTTAGTCAACTTATATAAAGCCTGCCATTCCCGTTTTGTCATGGGAAGAAGATACCTGAAAGGATGGAGAGGGAAATAGAGGTTAGACAAAGGAAATGGGGTGGTTGTGGTAGGAGAGAGAGAAGGAGAGGAAAAGCAAGGAACAAGGGAGGGAAAGGTTCATGCTAGGCTCTTCTTGGTTGAGATATTTTGGGGGCTGCAGTCCAGTTGCAGAAGTGCTCTCTGCATGTCCTGACACATTTCATTCTCAAGTTTTGGGTTTCTTTTTTCCTTGTAGCTCATTCTAAGGAGTTTGCTACAGAAGATTCAACTTTAACTTGTTTCAACTGTCAAAATATAAAAATTTCTTTTGACAATTTATTAACCTTTCTCTCCCTCCCAAGTTTCCGTAGAGTTAATAAAATAGACAGGAACAGGAGTTTGATGGCTGCTTTTTACTTAATAAAGGAAAAGCCATCTTTAGCCTTCAAATTTAGGTTCTGCAGATCATATTTAAAAATGACATTTATTAGCTAATGTTAGGAATTAACAGGTACATTATCAATTGAGCGAAAAATTAGAAAAATAGCCTTGGATGCTAGGGATGGAAAAATCACTAACGTTTCTGGTGCCTATGGGTGTGGGGGCTCCACGTGCTCTCCACAGGAGGAGGAGAATGAAAGGCCGAAGGAGAATAAATACAGAAACTGAATGCATGCATTCAGCTTGCAGCGAATCTTGGTTGAAAGTCATCATTGCACACTTGCCATATTGCTTTGTTGAAAGGTGTCTCTTGGGGTCTCACTAGGCTGAAATGGGGCTCATAGATGTGTGCCTGGGATTTAACGCCAATGCCAATGCAACGTGGACACTTCCAGTCATCCTCTCAGATACCTTGTCACTTGTAGCAGAAAGGCAGAGATGGCCCTTTTATGGAATCAGAACCAAAATTCATATGGCCCCAGACCAGAGTGACTTGGAGATGAAATCATACTACAGGAGGTATATTTTCATGTCCCTCCCAATTTCAGACAGTGCATCCTAACTGCAAAGAAAAGATGAAGCTGAAAAGATAACGTGCATTTCTAATTTTAAACATCCCCTTTCCTGAATAAATAGCTTAATCATAGAAAATATGTGATGCTCTGAAGGGTTGTGCTGGAGACAGCTTTATCTTCCATTTCCAGGTGGTGCGTTGTGCATTTTTGAATCATGGATAATCATGTTAGGAGAAATTGTTTTAGAGCCACTCTTTCCCAGGGATGTGGTTCATATTAGCTCAGATGACAAAAATCTAAGTCAAACATTCTGTTAACAAAGACTAGAGACCCAGTTCTGATTTGAAATGGGTAATGATTGTTAGTGTGGCGGGTGGGAAGTACAGTCTTATTCTCTACAGTCTTAAGCAGCACTGCACTGCTCACATCAAGGCAGTCCTACTGCCTTGGTATTTGTTGGCCCTGAGTAGTTGTAGGAAGACCCTTAGAGGCAAGCACAGTGCATGCCAAGAACAAAACAAGGAGTCTGAGCACCCCTGTTATGCCTTGGTGTGTGTGTTAAAAAACCACTCAAATGGGGGCTTAAGATACTGTGGAGTCGAGATGGCTGGTAGCATGGGAGCTTCCCAGCACCCCTTTTTAGTGTATCTGGGCTAAACATATAAGCAGTTCACATAACCTAGAGGTGGTTTAATCCTCAGTCCATCATGAGTGTGTTAAGGAGTCAGAAGTGACAATTTATACTACTTGAAATAAGTCAGTCCCCAGAAATATATGCCATAATATGACATTTATAAGGACAAATATATACAGATAAAAAGTTGTTTAGTGGGTACTTGGTCAGGAAGGTTAAGGGAAATAGGTGAAGAACCTTAAAGGGTAGAAAGTTCTGTTGGTTGTTTTTCAGTTTTGAGATTCTCCAAATTTTATGGTTGCAGAGATCTGTTAATATTCTAAAATCTATTAAACTGAAGACATTTCCTGCCTGACACTGTCTCCCGCTCATCGTTGCCGGCGGGCCCCAGCATCTCCATGTCCTGTCTCATTAGTAGAGCCCAGGCATCTGCTTGCTCCAGACATAAAGAGCCCAACCATCGAAGGCTAATTCTGATGGCTATCAACAACAGCGCCGACTCTGCCGGCAGGTGCTTTCTTGTAGCATCTCCAGTCAGTTTAGGATAGCTGCGGGGGAGTCGATTGGAAATGGAGCCCTCTGGGTAGGGGCCGTCTGCCGCGAGCCTCGGGGGTGGGCCGGTAGAACCCACCATCCCCCGCGCCTCGTGGTGGCGACACGGGAGAGCCAGTAGCGCTCTGCCCCATGTCTGCGGTCTCTGACCGGCACCTGAGCGGTTTAGAAAGACGCTTCAGGAGCACCGATGAGCCGGCGCTAGGCTGGCTCTGGGTGGAGGTCTGACGGAGAGAAGTCGGATGTGGAAATGGAGGCCCCCTGGAGTGGGGGCCTCCCGGCTCGTGGTGGGGGCGGGTAGAACCCACCACCCTCCCGCGCCTCGTGAGTGCTGGTCACAGGGAGCCGGCGCTCTGCCTGTGCGATTAATAAATATCTGTTAAATTGCATGACGAGTGGATTATAGCTCATTGGAGCTATTTGTGAGTGATTTATGTAGAGGGAGTTCTGAGAAAAGAATCAGCTCCACCCCTTTCTGCTAGAGTCAGCCCAGGTGGTCTAGACCAGTGTTCCTCAACCCTTCTCTGACCTTGTTTCCTTTCACTCTCCACTCCCTGTTCTACCAGCTGTCCCCTAGCTTTATGCTGTGACTCCCCATTTAAGCTATTATTACCTGCTACCCCATGGACTGGCATTACTTCACAGATGAGATGTGGTGACCCTCCTGTACACTCACTAGTGTCTTGGTCTTGCTGTCAGGGAGCCATATATTGTGTCTTCTGGGGTGCTGGGCCACACCCTGCAGCGGAAGCTCTCCACTGAGGGAGGTGCTCTCTAAATGCTAGTTGAACAATGCCAGTAGACGTAAAGAGCTCCTGAAATGGACTGATGACTTGTGAGGGTAAGTTGCAAAGAAATAGGAAAGGATCTTTTTTCTATTATAAAAGGTACTGAACACACTTCTCGTATTACCCAACAGAAGCAACCCTAGGGGAAATTCTTCCCCTTCCCCTAGTCACTTCCTGGGAATAGTACAGACTAAGTCTCTTGTGTCTGCATAGTAAAATATGAAATTGGGACTTACCTAATGTAATGTGAGATGTTTTGAAGCTCTTACTATGTTTCAGGTTCTGGACTGAAATATATTAAGTATTATATAGTAAAATATTAACACAATCAAATAATGTTAAAATGTATTTAGAAATTTATGTATATCTATATAAATATTTATTATAAAATTAAGGAGTTTAGCTTTATTTTAATTACATTTTAATGGATTTTTCACTTTTTTGCAGTGGGTGGCATATTCACCAGTGCTCAAGGCTTATTCCTGACTCTACACTTAGGCATAACTGCTGTTAGGGATTGGGGACCATATGTGGTGCTGGGGATCAAACCTGGGTGGCCTTTATACAAGGTAAACACCCTCCCTGCTGTACTATCACTCCTACTTTAATTCCTGTTTTATATTGTACTGTCAACCTCTATTTAATTTCTGTTTTATAGAATAAGTGCGGAGCTCAGAGATATTGAGTACCATGATCAGGGTCACACAGCCATTAACATATTCAATCGTATGCAACATTTCCTGAGTGTGAAATTCCTTGTAGGACTTCTTTACACGTAGAAGGCTGTGCTGTGTTGGCCGAGCTGAAAAAATAATAGACAGGGGCTGGAGAGATAGTACAATGGGCCTTGCATGGAGCCAACCAGGGTGAGCCCCAGCACCTCTATGATTCCTAAGCCCCTTAGGAGAGATCTCTGAGTGCATACAATGAGGTAAGCCCTGGGCAAGATTGTTGCAATCTTCAAAACAAACAAACCCAAACTGACATAGCCTACCACCTTCTCTGCCACAGACACATGTCCCAATGCTACCTGAATTGGCTCAGGTGACTGAAACAGTCAAAAAATTACTGCTTCTTGAACTTTTATCCTAAGGAGATCAATCAAATTTTGGTTTAAATGATGCAGAATTCATGACACTAGAATCAACCTTTCACAAGTGTTTAGAATCATGGGCTGGCAACTGTCATAGCTTTCCAGTTATTGTTGATTTTGCTTTGTGTTCTGGTACAGGATGGATTAACGGGAGCTGTGAGAACAGACAGCATACTCTAATAGTTGACCTGAGACTCTTTGACTCTTTTCTGCACTATGTACCTTCTAGAAGAGGATTTTCATATTCTTTCTGGTTGTATATTATCATTTTTGTACACCTGTTGGGGTAAACTTGGGCTGAAAGTTCTATTGCTTTTTGAATCACAGCTACTCTTGGCCCATCCACTACGGGGATGAGACTCATAGGAGTGTATGATGGAAGGATATTCACGGTTCCCTTTAAGTGGCAAATTGAAATCCCCACTTCATCAGAAAGCTGGCAGTCCTTCATCACATTTAATCTCATTTTCAAGTTGCCTCTGTGCCCTTAGAAGAATTTTCCCCCCCAATCAAGCAGGCTTTTGATTATTGCCTGAATTTATCAACCTTGCAGTAAGTATGCTTGTCCCTGAAGATGGCATTGAGGACCAGGTCATGGAAATGTCATTCTGAAGAGGGTGGCATTGCTGTTCGTGCTGCAGACTTCAAGCAAAACAAAGGTCTGTAAAGTCTGAACTGGCAGCTCAGGTATGATTCATCAAAGGTAGAAGGAGTGACCAGCTATGAGAAACTTGAGTTACTTGGTTGGATCCCTGACCAAGAGACCTTGGAAGTTGGAGAGATAATTTTAGAAATTTCCAACATTGGCAACCATAGGAAAGGGAATTTGGGTTAAGTTGTTTGCCATATTGCCACTTCACTATTCATACCAGACTTCAGAACTCCCTGGCCTCCTTTCCAGATATCCTTGGAACCAAGTGACTTTGATGTGCCATTCTGCTTCTAAGACGTCATTTTCCTTTGAAACCAAGTTTCTGTCAGCAGAATAGGCTGGCCATATATAAATTTTACAAGTCATGTTTGTCTTATAATTTCTGTAGTCTTGCTCTTTGACACAACATGTATCTCCTCCATATTTTGTTATCCTGTCTCTCGCAATCCTGCCCATGTTCAAAGTCATATAGTCTCTTTACTCACTCTGTGACGTTCCTGAAAACCTCTTACATTTTGTTTGTTGCACAACTACTTACTGTGATCACACAGTTTAGGATTTCCGGTGTACTCATGGTGTTTTTGATCATGCCAATTCTTAGCCAGGTGGCATCCTGGGCTGATGCTGCATTTTCTGTTGAGCCCAGTATCAAGACTGTCTCAGGAAAGACGGAGAATAATATAACCAGACCTTTTAGTTTGAAAATATTTATTTCTGTTTCATAATGAGGAAGCAAGCACTGGATGTATGTAACTTGTCCTCAAAAGGTTTTAAAGTAGTTGATCTGAGTGAGTGTATATGCATGTGTGTGTGTGTGTGTGTGTGTGTGTGTGTGTACATGTACTTAAGGAAAGAATTTGTAAAGGTAAAGCAAATACCAGAGAGCATTGAAACAAGAAGAATCTAGGAGGGCTCCACCCAGGTCCAAAACACTAACTTCTCTCATTGTCTCCAAATTAGCAGTTCTTATTGCTTCTGTTATTTTCTCTGAAAAGTTTTTTCTCTATATCTCCAAAGGATCAAGGAATTATTTAAAAATACAAATCAGGTCATATTCCTTCTTTGCTCATCACCTTTCTGTAAAAGTCCTTCATCGACTTTCTGTAAAAGCTCTGACAGTCTGCCTCTGAACCTGCTTGGGCCTTATAGCTTCTCCCATATTGTCTCTCTTCTGAAAAGCCTGGTCTTCATGCTGGAATGTTTTGTTGTTCATCATCCCACGTGCATCCTTTGCCTGGAATTCTTCCCTCTCTGATTGTCCATAGGCTCCTCCTCTCTTCAATCTGCTTCATTTGTTTAATTGTGACCTTGTCAGAGGTACTTTCTCTGACCAACTTATTTTTAAAAATATTCCTATCTTCTCCATACTCCATGCTTTTCTCCACTTAGTTTTCATTGTAAAAATAACTGATTTGCCACTAATGGAATTATTGTATGCTTAGCTTTTATGATTCTACTATAATGCAAGCTCCAGGGAGAAGGGCTTTGATTTGCTCTCTCATAAACTAGAATAGTGATTATCAAAAGGTGGTTCCAAAACATCAGCATTAATACATTTGAGAACATGTTCAAAAAGAAAATCCTTAGGTTTCTCCCAAGACTTGTGTCTTACAAGTCTTTCAGTTGATTCTGGTACATTCTCAAAGTTGAGAACCATTGCTTTAAATTATTACTGAATTATAGTGTATGTGTATAGTGTAAGTCCAAAATTATTTAAGTGAGTAAACAAGTCGTTAATGCTCACTATGTCACAACTTTCTTGACCTTCTTAATTAAGAATAGTAAAATTCTATTGTATAAGAACATATGATTTACCATATGACTTAAATTATAATGAAAAGAAAAGATAAATACATTGTTCACTAGAACATTGTAAATGATTCCATTTTGGAGATTTGTGAGGATCAAAAGTCAAAGCTAAACTCCTGGTTTTATTTCTTTGTCTCTTCTGGCTTTGTTGTTTTATGTGGATGCTAATCTGTTATATCCTTATTTAGTGTCCTTATTTAGTTTGCCTTTTTGATAATGGGTGTTGTGGAAGCAAATAGAGAGTTCTAAATTATGAATAATTATTTGGGTATCACTTTCTGTTAATGAGTGTTTACTGAATGAATAAATCATGGAAGGCTGTGTCCTCAGCTAACCTATAGCCTGACCTAAGCTGTGATCCAACTCAGGCCTACTGCCCAACTAAAAGGAGAAACTTCCGTGTGGACAGGTCACCTGTCAGGATGCTGAGTAATGTCTGGTGTGAGCAGAAATTCTGCAGGTCCATTTGTCAGTGTCAGCTCTGAACTCATTCTTGTCTGGAGAACAGATGAAATGGCCTCCAGGTAGAATGGCCAAAATAGAAGGGACTAAAAGGTTATTTGTTGGAAAATTTAGAAGTTTCAACAGAAAAAGTCTCAGATATTTATTCAGCTTAAAGCTACTTCCATGTGGATGTTTATGCTTTAAGCACCCCATTTGAAAACTTGCTTTTGAATTTCCCTAGAATGGAGAAAACTTTATTGAAAACATTCAGTTTTCAGCCTTACCTGTAACCCTGTGGTACAGGTATCACTGTATCACTGTCTTCGCGTTGTTCATTTATTTGCTCGAGCGGGCCCCAGTAGCATCTCCATATGTCCTGTCTCATGCTAGTAGAGCCCAAGGGCATCTGCTTGCTCCAGGAACATAAAGAGCCACAATCCATTCGGAATGAGGTCTATAATTGTTACTGGTATTTGGCATATCAAATACAACACAGGTAGCTTGCCAGGCTCTGCCGTGCAGGTAGCATACTCTTGCAGTCATCTCTAAGTTCAGCATTTAATGATGAACCGCAGCGGCCGCGCAAGCCGGACTGTGATAGGCTGGTCTGCTGGGTGGAGTTCTGACGAGAGAGAAGTCCGGATGTGGAAAATGGAGGCCCTCATGGAGTGGGGGTCGTCTGGCATGTTGCAAGACTCTGCTGGGCTGACGGGCCAGGGCTAGAACCCGCCATCTCTCCTGGGCTCCTTGTGAGCGGCTGGGCACAGGGAGAGCAAGTAGCAGCTCTGCCCCATGTCTGTCTCTGGATCAGCATACCTGGGGCGGATTAAAAAGACTGCAGCAGGGTGGATTTCGATGAGCTGGACTGTGATAGGCTGGTCTGCTGGGTGGAGTTCTGACGAGAGAGAAGTCCGGATGTGGAAAATGGAGGCCCTCATGGAGTGGGGGGGTCGTCTGGCTTGTTGCAAGGCTCTGCTGGGCTGGCGGGCCAGGGCTAGAACCCGCCATCCCTCCTGGGCTCCTTGTGAGCGGCTCGGCACAGGGAGAGCAAGTAGCAGCTCTGCCCCATGTCTGTACAGGTAGAACTAGTCAAACCCTAGCTGGTACAGGTAGAACTAGTCAAACCCTAGCTGGCCTCTGTCAGCATTGTGTTGTGTGCACTGTTTTGTGTACAGTGTGTCGGGACAGTTGAGAACTATTGGTTTTCCCAAGGTTACAGATACTCCTCCGGGGACATTGGATCATTGGTCGCTTCTCTGTACATTTCTGTACTGTTTGGTTTTTCTCCAGTGAGCATTTTTTAAAAAGCTCTTCAGAATATGCCTATTTGGTTATGGCACACCCTGTCCATTTGTGCATGATCAGAAATATACAGTGAGAAAACATTGTCTGAGAATGGTCTGGATCCAGTCTTTGAGGGCTCTCTCGGTTCCTGTGATTAGTATCCAGAATTAGGTGGCTTTCAGAAGAGTGGAAGGGTGTGCCCCCCACCGCAGAGACCAGACACCTGAGGCCGCTGAGCTTTCCTTTGCTACAGTGTCCAGATCCCACAGTACAGTATGGGGCGAGATCAAGAGAACAGAATGGGAGCACCTGGGTACTTAGGAAAGGGCCTTTCCTTTGTCTCTTTTCTCATTTTGTTTTCTCCACGTGATTGAAATTGCTGACTAGCATTGTTGATCTGTATTATAATCACTGCTATTAATATACAGTTGATATATAATCAGAACAGTTATAAATCTTCGTTTTTTATTAGGTATGAGGATCACAGGGCCTGATATTGTGCTAATTCCGGGCACATCACTGAGTTGGTCTCACCTTTGACATGGGCTGTCACCATGAAACTTCAGTGAGGCAGACCTTGTTCTAGGTACCAGATATACTGGCATATATTTCTAAGAATGCAATATATGATCAAGATGCTTATTAATTAAAAAGTAACCAGGGCTGGAGTGATAGAACAGAGGGTAGGTCATTTATTTTGCATGTGGCCGACCCTGGTTCGAACTCCGGCATCCCCATATGGTTCCCTGAGCACCTTGAGAGTAATTCCTGAGTCAGAATCAGGAGTATACCTTGAGAATCACTGGGCATTACCCCCAAAAAAGCAAAAATATCAAAACACCTTCCCCAGTCTACAGTGCCCTAAGGTGGTTTATGGAGCAGGATGACCAACCATCCTGCTTACAGGATGACCAACCATCACCCTCAGTTTATGAACTGAAAACTGAGGTAGAGATGGTGAAGGAGGGGGTATGGGCCAAAGCAGGGATGTAGGCTTGTGGAAAGCACAGTTGAAGAGCGGTGGGATGCCCGTGATCTCTTGTTCTTGGACCCTAATCTTCTGATGCTGAGTACACAGCCCAGGGGACAGGGAAGAAAGTGACTTGTGGCACTTGCTAACGTAGTTAAATCCTTACTTTCTCCTCCCCACACTGGATGACCTGGAGGGTAGAAGGGTGTACTTCCTTCTCCCCCTCTATAAAATAGGGACAGAAGGAAGGACACCCTTCAAACATTACCTCTGATGAGTTACTTATTAAAAAGACCTTTTTTAAAATCTTATTTTTATTTTTTATTAAAGAAAAATATTATTTTTTATTTACAGTTACAAATGTACGGTTACAAAGATGTTCATAATTGGCTTTCAGTCATATAGTGTTCCAGCACCCATCTCTCCCCCAGTGCCCATTTTCCACCACCAGCATCCCCAGATGCCCTCCTTCCTCCCCCAGCCTACCTCTAAGGCAGGTACCGTGCCTTCTCTCTCTCTCTCTCTCTGTGTGTCTCTGTCTCTGTCTCTCTCTTTCTCTGCCTCTCTCTCTCCCTTTCTCTTTCTCTCCCTCCTCTTACACACTGTGGGTTGCACTGCATACACTTAGAGGCCATCATGTGCATCCATTTGCCTACATTGAGAAGTAGTCACTTACTCTGTGAGCACTTATTCTTTGCCACATTCTTCTGGGAAACAGTTCTTTTGGGGGGAGGTCTTGGTTATTTTGATTGGGTCCAAATAGACCACCTAGCCAAGGGCTTGAATTACGGTCAAACTAGGTTTATCCAGATGCCCTGGGCTCTACTTTAACCCTAAAAGGAAGAAGACCGTTAAAAGATGCTCTGAGGCCCCTCCTTTTCCGTGGTAGGCATGCAGTCAGTCTCATCTCCTGGTTCTGATGAGGAGCTCGACTCTCTTCCCTGCCCCCATGGAATAGAGTAGCAGAATAAGAAGCTGCTCAGCTGTGTCCAGTCCAGGTGCCTCAGCCATGGGAATCCCTGCACTTTGTACCTCCATCACTCTTTTTTTTCTTTGGCCCAGTAGAGTGTTATCTCTACTGTGTGGAACAGACCCACAGGGAACTGGCTGGAACTGTAGCTGTTCTTCTTCATCTGCTTAGACCTAGTGTTGAAGTCTAAGAACTGCTCCCATGTTATCTCTCCCTGTTGGGTCAGTCAGTCAGTCATTCAGGCCTTAACTTTGCTTTGAGGGCACTGAGCACTGGAAAACATAATGACCACACTGATGGACAGTATGTAGTGCTCTTTTAAGGACAATTATAACTGTGTGTGTGTGTCTGTGTGTGTGTGTGTGTGTGTGTGTGGGTAGGAAGTATGAGTAGTGAGGGAGAGAAAGGAAGTAGGTATGACAGTTTTTGCTACCTCTGCATTTGTATAGTGTGCACTGTATTATCTACCATAGCATTTGCAATCCCTTTGTTTTTCACTGCTTTGCTTCCCTTACTCAAGAATCTTAATCCAAATCAACTTCCACCTGGGCATCCACCTTTAATGGCTTAAGTGTGCCCATGCTTTTTGACTATATATTTTTTCATTACTTTCAATTTCTTTTCCATTTTAGAATAGTGAGCTCAAGACACAAAAAGGCAGTAGATAGGCAGTGAGTGTGAGGGGCCTTTCCTAGTTGATTAAGAAACTGCAAAAATAAGCATGTCAAGTACTCAGTGGGGGGGGGATGTGTATGGCAGCCTGTGGGACCTGTGCCCGTTTACGTCCAGGTCTGAAGGCATGCTGAGATTCTACCAAGAGCTGGAGATTCTTAAAAGGGAAAAAAAGAAGGTGAGCCCAGAAATCCTACACAGAAATGAAATTACCAATGACTCAATTTGTAGTCATCCCGGAAAGGACAGAATGCTGTCCATCTCCCAGTGAGAACAAATCTTGCCAAGCCAGCCTCATCTCCTTCTCTAATCAAGTGAAGGCAGGGCTATTGCACGTGGTGATTGTCCCACTTGTCCTTTTCACTTGGCCTGTGAGGCAGAACCGGAGTCTTGGCAGTTCTTGGAAATAATTACCTCTTACAAGACCATTCAATTCAGAAGCAGCTTCAAATTCCTGATACCTTCCTGGAAAAATGTGTTTATGTTCCCCACCCGAGTCCAAGTACTGATTACTGCTGCATTTTCATCTAGAATAAGAAACAGTAGTGGAGTGTGAAGTTGCCGCTGAGTTTGTGTCTAGAATTGAAGCACCAAATATAAAGCTAAAGACCATGGCCCATTAGCTTCTGCCGAGGTGCCATGGATGTTCTGATTATTTTTAATGCTATGCTAAGAAATAAAAGAATCCTTTTCTCCAGCTGCCTCATATTAAGTATAGTGAAAAATGTATTATGGGACTTATAACCTTGCCATTGTCCCAAAATGAACACTGGAAAGAACTGGAAGGTACTGGCTATCTGCTTGGAACTTCAGACATTGAACTAATTTGGAAGCAGAACTTTGCAAATAAGATTTTTTTTTGGGTCACACCCAGCGATACTGAGGGGTTAGTCCTGGCGGTGCTCAGGGGACTATATGAGATGCTGGGGATCGAACCGGGTAGGCCACATGCAAGGCAAACACCCTACCTGCTGTGCTATCGCTCTGGCCCTGAAAATAAGATTTTAAGGTAAATGAGATCTGGCTGATTTTACCATGGGCCCCAATACAACTGACAGGTGTCCTGAGAGAGAGATGAGATGATGCTAGAGAGAGACATGCAAAGGGAAATCCTTGCCAGGAGAGAGGAAAGGATTGGAGTTGTGAGTCTATGAAGTTAGGTTCTCTCAGGATTATTGCAGCCACAATAGGGGTGGGGTGAGTTCTCCCTCAGAACCCCCAAAAAGCCACCGTAGAGGAATTCTATGGATTCTGGTTTGACCTCAGAATCTTTAATCTATTTTGATTTGACTTTTGTGCGTGGTATTTGAAAGGGGTCTGAGTTCTTTTTATTTTATTTTATTTTTCATTTGACTGACCAGTTTTCCTTGCACCATTTGTTGAAGAGACTTTTCTTGCTCCATTTCATACTTTTTTGCTCCTTTGTCACAGATTAACTGTCCATATACCTCTAAATCTAGCTCTGGAATTTCAATCCTGATAAAATGCTAGGTATAGGTCATCATCAGGGAAATGCAAATCTAAACAGCAATAATATATCACACCAGTGAGACTGGCACATATCCTAAATATTAAAAACAACCAGTATCGGTGGGCATGTGGGGAAAATCCATGGCTAGTGGGACGGTACTGGTGCATACTCTTGGAAAGCAATACAGGCACTTTCCAAGTAAAGAGTAATTCCTGATTGCAAAGTCAGTAAGCCCTGAGCACTGCTGGGTGTGACCCAAAGATCAAACTAAAACAAAACAAAAAAAACAAACAACTAAAAATTGATCTCCCATATGATCCAGCAATTGTACTTCTTGGGATTTACCCCAGGGCCCAAAAACATTCTTCAGAAGGAAAACATTCACACTCCTGTGTGTACTGTGACATTCTTCTCAAAGGCCTGAATCTGGAAGCAGTTCAAGTGTCCAAGAGCTGATAATTGGATAAAGAAACTGTAGTACGTATACACATTTGAATACTACTGAATTACATGAAAAGGTGAAATAATGCAATTTGTGGCTACATGGATTTGGAGGGCATCATGCTGATTGAAGTTAGTCAGAAGGAGAGGAACAGCTACAGAATGATCTCTATATAAAGTAATATAGTACAGAAACAAATACTCAAAGGCAGCAGAAACTGAGAACTGGTCTTTAATAGGAAACATGTCACTAGGGGGGTAAGGGGAGATAAAGGAGGGCTGCACATTGGGACATGATGGAGGGAGGCTGACACTGGTGAGAGTGTGGTGTTGGATTCTTTTCATAAAATCCTGCCATATTCAGTATTGGAAATTGTGTTGCCAAAAATAAGAAGGAAATCTAAAGACCCAGCCATGCTGACACCTTGATTTTGGGTGTTTGACCTCCATAACTGTGATAGAGTAGATTTCTGTCACTGTAAGCCCCCAAGATAGTGGTAGTTTGATATGGTGGTCCTACAACTCTACTCGCCCTGTGCTTCTGAGTCCTATTTTTAATTTAAACTTCCTTTTTAGGAAGCCACATGGGCAAGGGAAACCTTTTTGAGGACAAAGGCTAGAAGGAACTGTCCTGAAATAGCAGACGAGTGAGAACGAGACCCTGTGATGTTATCTGGTGTGCTCTTGATCATGATGTAGCCCTAATCAGAGCACATTGGAGGGGCGCTGATGAAATTCATGTAAGATCTAGAGAGGAAATGCTAGTATTATCAGAGTTAGTGTAATGGACTATGTTCAAGTAAGAGTATAACTTTTTTGGAAAAACTGAGTGAAGAGTACAAAGGATTTTATATATATATATAAGTCTTTGCAACTGTTTTAGTCTTCAAGTATTTTATAATGAAATTTTAAAACAATCATGCGTTTGTTTATAGGAGAGAGATAAGAGAGATTCTTTGTGACATGTTAAATATGGTGAGCTGGCGCGTATGTATGTTTCTGTAGTGGAGACACACATTTTACTTTTCAGTTCACCAATATGCTTCTCTTTACACTTGTGAAGAAGTTGTGTTTATTTTAAAGAAAATCCCTCCAAATACTTTGGGTACTAAAAAAGTCATTCATGAAAACAGACTTCTTTAACTTTCCACCTCTTGAAATGTTGTTACAGAAGAGGGAGACTTATGTGAATTGGGAAGTTGATAAATGGAAGAGAAGGGAAGGCCTTGGGTTGTAAAGGAGTTCATCTAACATACTTTCAATTTAATACAAACAAAATTTACTCAAGAGGAGAGGGTAGGCAGTTCTATATCAGGATTTTAACTGTGGTTATTGATGGGATTAGCATGATTTTAATGGTTTTTAATCATTTGATTTGTTTTAAATACTGAAAATATATTTTGACAATAATGGGATGTTATTTTTAAAGGAAAGAATATTGCTATTTTTGAGGGTGATTTCTGTTTTTTTTTTTTTGTCTGCCCTGCAAAAGAGCTTGATTTTTGCTCTAAGATAAAAAGCCTCAAGTGGAAACTTCTGGCAGAAATCATTTATTATTCCTCTCTCACCACACAGGGCCCACGCACAAGCTCAGTGGCTGTTCTCAAAGGTGGCCAGACTGACAGCATAGCCTATTTTGGTGGTCTTGTCAGAGGCTGCAATACCCAATTGAGGAATAATCCTTGGCTCAAGATGTCAAAATTTTTTTTGAAACACTGTCTGCATTTGGTTTATCAAAAGGTCTTTCTTATATTTCTCTTTGGCACAATTGAATAGATTTCAGAATTTGTAGTTGTGGGTTCATAATATATGCATCCCAACATGCCTTTGTGCATCTGTTGTATATTTCCATATTGTTTTTGCTAATAGTTTTGGAGAGATTTTAAACACTTGGACCTTTCTTATTTCTTGTTTAAAGACATTGTCTGGAGAAATTCAAGGTTCCAGAAAGCTTTTATTTATTTATTTATTTATTTATTTATTTATTTATTTATTTATTTATTTATTTATTTATTTATTGGTAACCCTCATGACTTTATAGTCAACTACTTTCATCGGGAAAGGATCCCGCTTTTTTGTCCCTATTTTTTCCCCTTTCCTTTCTTCTTCAGTACAGTTGTATTATTTTATAGAATTGGATTGACCTTCTGGTATGGATTTATACTGATCCCATATGCTAAAGAACAATGGCTTAACCCTAATTCAATTGTAAGAGATAAGATCTCCAAATACACATGGCAAATACATACATGCATTGTCTTAGAGAACAAATACTTCACTTGATCACTTGATCACTTGAATCCCGTTATTTATCGATTTGCTCAAGGGGGAGCCAGTAACATTTCCATTGGACCCTATCACGTGCCAATGTAGCCCAATGGCATCTGGTTGATTCAGGAATATGAAGAGCCTCAAACCGTTCCTTCATGGTCTTGACACGGAAGTCTGACCATCTTGTAGGTGGGTGGCCATGTGATCTTTTGACATCCCGTGGGATCCAGTCGGTAATGGCTCTAGTCCAGCGGTTGTCTCCAAATCGCATTACATGTCCAGCCCATCTGATTTTCGATGCCTTGGCAAACGAGACAGCATCCCTGATTCTGGAATAGCGGTGGAGGTCAGAACTCCGATTCCTTTTCTCACTTGAGTGAGGCGTGATATTCCAAGCAGAGCTCTTTCGATTCCTCTCTGGGAGACCCGAATAGCATTCTCATCCTGCTTTCGTAGGGCCCAGGTCTCTGAGGCGTATGTTAATGCAGGGAGAACGGTGGAGTCAAAGAGATGTGCCCGGAGCCGGAGGTTCTTTGTCCTATTAGCTATTTCTTCGATGCCTTTGAAGGCATTCCATGCCGCTCTCTTCCTCCTGCGCAGCTCAGGTTTTAGGTCATTCATCATGTTGACTTCTCGACCTAGGTACACATAACTGCTGCATTCAGAGATGTTTGTTCCACTGAGAGTGAATGGGGCCTCTGGAACTAGTTCATTTTTCATGAACATAGTTTTGTTGAGATTCAGCTATAGACCTATCTTTCCACATTCTTGGTCAATGTCAGCCTGCATTTGTGCCGCTTGGCTAATGTTTGGTGTTATTAGAACGATGTCATCAGCGAAGCGGGAGGTGGTGTAGTTGCCGACCATCTGTCTTCAATCCCATTCCTTCCCATTCTAATTGTCACATTATGTTCTTGAGGGTGGCGCTGAAGAGTTTTGGTGAAATGGTATCACCCTGTCGAACCCCTCTTTTCCATTAATGATCACTTCTTTGTAGAATGGTGAGATCCTGGTGGTGAATCCGTAATACAGCTCACGAAGGATCTTGATGTATTGGGTTCGAACACCCTGTTTGGCTAGGGCTTGGATGACTGCTTCAGTCTCCACAGAAGGGAACAAATACTAAATTAGTTTTAAGTTGTTTAGTATTAGTAGAGAACAAATACTAAACAACTTAAAACTAAATTAAAGATATATTTTAAGCAATATTTCTCTGAACTAATTCTACGTTTTATTACACACTTTTTTTTTGAGGTTACACCTAGTGGTGCTCAGGAGGTTATTCCTAGGTATTCACTCAGAAATCACACCTGGCAGTCCTCATGGGACAATATGGGATGCAGGGGATCAAACTCTAGTTGGCTGTGTACAAGGCAAATACCCTCTCCATTGTGCTATCATTCCTTCCCCAGACTATTGTTTTAAAGTAAATTTCACTATATTCTCTTAACATCCTCTGTTGTTATTATTGTTGATGATTTTCAGCCATTGTTTGAAATCAAAGGAACCAGAGTCCTTCATTTTGACCTTGTAAACTTTGACTTGGCATCATGGACGGATCTTACTTTGGGACATTCCGTGTATAGTTTTCAGTTATAAAAAATGCTGTGATCACTAAATAATGTAAGTGTAATAAACATAGCAGCTATTTTAAGCTTATATGCCCTTTAATTCACCTATAACATAGAACCAAGCTGTTTAAAATAATCAAACAGGCCAAAGGAAGAAACCATGCAGGCTAAATTAAAATGTTAAATTGGATACTTGTTACATAGATGGCTTTCTTTCTTTCTAGTTAATGATACAATAAAATTAATCATCAAAAGTGTTATAATTTTTTACAAAAAATATTACAATTCCAAAATGTTACTGCATTTTTGATTTACTCTGTACTTAAGGTAGTCTGAAATATGTTCCAAATTATTTAATCAAGCTGATTAAACATAACACTACCATATAAAAATTTAGTGTCTTTATTATTATATTTCTGAATGATTTTTCCCTGAAAATAGAAAAGTAGAGTTTGACCACTAGACTTTTGATGGAAGCTTTACCAAACCATGACTTGAAAAATTCTCTTATATACACATGACAACCCTTTAATGTATGTTCTGTAATCAGCAATCTGGAAGGGAAGGAAAAGAGAAAGAAATAGAGAGAAAGGGAAAGAAATAAATAACCTGCCTTGGAGGCCGGCTGGGGGAGGGGGAGGAGGGAGGTAACCAGGGATATTGGTGGTGGGAGATGGGCAGTGGTGGAGGGATGGGTGCTGGGACACTGTATGACCAAAACCCAAACATGAACATCTTTGTAATTGTATATTTCACGGTGGTATAATAAAATACTTATAAAAATATCTTATATAAGTCCTTTTAGCTTAAATCGGTAACCTTGACTGTTTTGGAGATCTTCTATTTCTGCAGGCATCTCCTTGCTATCCATCAATTTGTAGCAGGTGACTTCTTTCCCTCTCAGTGCAGTTTCTGTTAAATAAGTTTGCTCTGATTGGATATATTTTAGTAGTAATAACGCTTTTTCATTTTCCATTATTTTTTCTGCATCATGTAATTTGCCAGACTTGCAGCACTATTTCCCACAAACACTTCTTATTTTTTTTCTTTTTTGTATACCCAGAAGTTTTTGCAATAAATTTATCTTGAGAAAGTTCCTTCTATCTGTAAGGCAGAGTTCTCAGCAAACTTCTTGGGTACCATAAGGTACAGGGATTCTTTATTTTAGTAATGACTCTGCCATGTTTCAACTCTTTAATTGAATTGGTGCTTGGTAGAATCTGTAGTTATGTGAGTTTTTGTTGCAGGACTCCTAAGGGCCGCTGCATCTGCTCTGGATTGCCTCCCGAAAATCACTCCGTAGATAAGGAGGTAGTCTAAATGTGGCAGTTTATCCGACCATGTATGCTGTACTAGCTGGTATAAATATTCTCCCATGCTATCACAATCATCGTGGGACTAGCTAGATCTTACCAGCATATTAGCCTGGCCACGTAGGACACGTAAGTAATTAGACCAGAGAGAAATGCTGTTTGCTTCCAAACAAACAAGCATGGCTCCCTGATAAAATATAAAACTACAATGAAGTAGAGGAGACTTGTGAAGGCTTGGAGAAATATTTAACTGGCATTGGTGTTGATCTTTGGTACAGTGACATGCCATCTCAGAAACCCCCTTCTCTACATTTCAAAGGCATTCCCGGCTCAAAACATTAGCACAGTAAAGGCCCTAGGTGAGATGCAGGGAGGGATTACCTGAGGGCATTGGAGGAAGGTCTGAGTTGCGGGGGGGGGGGGAACTTGCCGGTTCCCGCTCTCCCGGGCTTCTTCTTCCCAGTGGGATCTCGCCTTGTGAGCGTTTATTCCCCTTGGAAGTTTTACACGTGGTGGTCGCCATCTTGGCCTACACGTGGCTGGGGTTCTAGCCTGGAATCCTAAGCATCGGGTTTTTCCTTTTGCTGATTTGTATGCCTGAACCTGTGATAAGTAAAGCCTTTTAAAACCGCATCGGATTCCTGAGTGTTCATCCATTCCTCGCCGGCCCGGAGGTAGAAGGGAACTCGCTTCCCGGCACTGTCGGGGACCCGGCGGAGCGCCCGACAAGTTTTGACCTTAAAAATATTCTTTGGCTGTTGGGTATCATATTAGAAACTAGGAGGGAATGTTTATGATATGACATTCTTATTTTCCTCTTCTTGCCAATAGCACTTGAGATTTCTTCATGGTTCCTGGTTTAGAATGCAGACCCAAGACGCAATAGATTTAAGCTGACCTGTCAGCATGCCCCATTCTCCTATGCTGACTAGTTTAGGAACGTGTTCATAGGGGTTAGAGTCAATGACAGAAATGACATCCAAAGGTCTCACAAAGACCCTTGAACAGAGTGGTCTGGTGCTGGCAACTTTAAATGCAGTGGGAAATTTTGTAGCCTTTGAAAGGGAAAGAAGGGAGACCATGGCTGTGAAGGAGAAAATCAGGAGGTGGTAGAGAACAATGTGTTGAAATAAGCGCAATAGGATTTACACTTAAAGAAAGATGGAAACCAGCTCTTCTGCTGAAAACACTGGTCAGTTCTGACCAGTCCACACTTCAAGCTGTACCTCTGCACCATCCTTACTCCCACCCACCCAGTGGCCTAAGAAATCAGTGGTGAAATAGATGTGGGTAGGACTTGCTACTGAACAGGGTATAAAGGCATTCTTTGGGGCTACAACCCCCGCCCCAATAGCTTAGACCTTGCCCTCCTCCAGCTCACTCACCTTTCCTTCTTCCCTCACTTAGAACTAGCCTGTCATCTCTATCCCCCTCATCTTTCTCACTCACCTACCATTTTCCCAGACTGGTGCCAGTTGAGAAGAATGAAAGTTGCTTTTTAATGCCACTGTCCACCTGGCTTCTGCCCCAGGCCTCTCTTGAAAACCGTCTTAAAACTGTAATTTAGCAGAAAAGTTTTTTGGGTGTTGACAACAAACTCATACTCATCTCCTTTCCCTTGTTGGGAAATCCACCATCCTCTTTATGTCCCTGTATGTGATTTCTGAGCTAATTTTAGTTGTGATGGGGAGTCCATTTCCTATTCACTTCCACAATCTCTGCTCCCTGTGCTGCCCAGCTCTTGGCCAACTGCCTTTGTCCAGCCTGCAGCGCTATGTCTTTGCACAAGCAATATCCTTGACAGCTCCTTAATTGCTACATGCATTCGTACAGCTCCATGGCAATTATATTTCAGAAGTTGTCAGGGGTACCTGCCTAGCCTCAGGGCTATGTTTATATTAAATATCAATAAAAAGCTGATAGCATCAGCCCAGATGGCAGGCTCTCTACACCATATTTTACTTGGAGTCAGACCCATCCAGAAGATAGTAGGAAGGAATGTTTAAATTTCTCTTCTTATTCCAGACAGTTGAGATGAGACTTTCTGTGTGAGTAACAGCAATGGGTACTTAACCAGCAATGATGACAGCTCTGTCTTCTCTTGCTGGGTCTTTTATTGTGTTGCACTTATTATGACATTGATTTACTTTCATTGTCCCTATTGTGTGGCTCATTGTGAAACATTGGCCATGGGTTCAAATGCCCTATTTTTAAGTGTTGTTGACACAGCAGGCAAGAGCTTAGTTTCGTTGACTTTTAGGGAGCGTTTGGAGGTGAAGGGTAAGGACCAAGTGGCTCTGAGCGTTATGTCATCTCCAGCCCATGTCTGTTCTCATCATTGCTTTCTACTGCTTTCCACAAATGACTGCCTTCTGATGAAAGGGCAGTTAATATTCACATGATTTTTGGTCTTGCCCTCCCCAGAACTCTTTCCTCTTCTTTAGAAATTAGGGCTGCATGTCAAATTTACAGGTGAGGGTGAGGCCAGGGTTTGGAGTGCCAGGAGTACATAGGGGAATGCTGGTGGGGGAAGTTGACACTGGTGGTGGGTTGGTGTTGAAATATTATATGCCTGAAACTCAACTATAAACATTTGCCTTACATGCAACCATCTCTAGCTCAAACCGCTGCAATTTATATGATATCCTGAGTAGGTTACACTTTAATTTCCATGCACAGAGCCAGGAGTATAGCCAGGAATAACCCTTGAGCACAGCTCCGGTATGACCCAACCCCTGCCTGTCCCCTGTTCATTTCCACCCCAAAGAACAGTTGGTCAGTCTTAGAAATGTTGAATAATGGGAGGATACTTTCCTTGCTTCTATGAAGATGTGAGTCCAGTCCCCAGTATCTGTCTTCCCTTCCCTCAAATAGTCTGGTCTTCACTGGAACTGTAAGATCGATGGAGAATGAGGGGGTGGAGGGCAATTGGCCACGTGTGGCACAGAAAACACTCAGAGTCAGGTCAAAATTTTCTAATCTCTAAGTGTGAGTGGTCAAGGATATCCTTTCCTTACTGTTTCACTTCTTTATGCTGCTTATAAATCACTTCTCACAACTAGAGATCTTTTGGAGAATGGTTGGAAATGATGTATGTGCTCCGCACACTGGTGAAACAGAGAGATGAGTGTTACTCAGCAAAGCTGAGACTATCTAGCTGTTTTGGAACCTACTGGTTCCTGTGATCATCCACAGATTTTCCCACTTCTGCGTAATGGCAGGAGCACAGCTTCTCATGGGCTAAATCCCCTGGAGTAGTAATCTAGAGTACTGTTAGGCAGTTTCCTATGGTTGTTTTCACCCTGCTTGAATGCTTAAATGAGGCCAAAGAAAACTTCTGACTATGACCTATGACTACTTTCCAAATACAAAAGCTGGGCCAGTCCAGATTTGCTGAACCTGACTTCCTAGAGATCCAGGCTTCTCACCCAGGGTCCTTAAACTCTTCCCTAGGATTTATGCTGCAGATAGCAAAGACGTGCACTAACTTGACTGCAAAGGCCCCCTTTGCTCTTAAGATATCATAGTAAACTATGACACAGAGTGTTTGAGGCTTTGCAAGGCTCTGTCTACTTTCCCTCATTCTTGTTCTGTGCATTTAAAGTGCGTGGAGCACTCTGCCATCTCCCTCATTTCTGCCCGTTTAAAGTGTATTCCAATTTAATGGATGTTGTATTTGGAGCACATTCCCAAGAAAAATCCCTCTCACCTCACATTCTGCTCCTTCTTACAATAATCATAGCTAGCATTTAATAATGACAAGGTTATTGTGTTCACCTCTTCTGCTGGGCTGTATCCTCTTTTAGAGTAAAAAACCAGTTTTGCTCAGTTTTATTCCTGAATTCTAGACAGTGCTCGGTGAACACTAAATTTTCAGTCTATATTTTTTGAATGAATAAAAATCCCATGCTATATGTAGTATAGATGAAAAATGATTTTCAGGGATATTAGAAAATATGATATTGTTGCCCTTTGTGTGGGTTGATCAGTAGTAATAGTTTTAATGACTATGAATGAAACAGGGCAAGGAAAAAAGAGCCAGCGGGAGTGTGACTGACCAGACTGCAGATGCAGGTGTATGTAGTGTTTGGGAGGATTTTACTTTTTTCTGCAAAGGGATTCTCTGCAGATCAGAGCTTCTTGGAAGGCCAGGCAGTGAGGTGCAGCCTCTGAGTGATTCTGAGCAACAACTGCAGGTTCTGGGGTGGGGCTGCCGGTGCTCTTACCATGGCACCTGGCACTGATTCATAAACAGGATATAGAGTTCTTGCAAAGCTGATGTTGTCTTACTACTTGCTAATGGAAAGGGTGACTCTCTTCACCCCAACTCTGAATCTGTTTAAACTGAGCTTTCCTTTCCAACCAGAGCAAAACTCACAAAGAGGAAGTAGACTCTGATCCTTTAGCTTTTTGCTGAAGATCTTGATGGAGTTTCAATTAGTAGGTAAATAATCACATATCAAACAACGTGTTTTGTTTAGTAATTGCAAACTTTGCTACAATTTATCTCATGCTATTTTAGAATCAGAAGGCCCTGTGTTGTGCTAATCTTTATTCTAGGGTTTTTGACCCAGGATTTTATGCCTTGCAAATACTGCCTTTGCAAGTAAATCCTAAATCCAAATACTAACAGTGATAAAAAAAGAGCCCCCCAGCCCATAGTCACTATTAAGGAATTCTTAAAGAAGGATTTAAATTAACTTTACTGTCCTGCTTCCACTGTGTCCTTGTTAATCACCACATTTTTTGAATCTCAGGCACAAAGAAGCCATGTCAGAGCACTGAGAAATAATCCCTTTTCTAGGAAACACCTACTCCGTTTATTTTGCTACAACTGGAGAGGCAGACTGCTCTGAATCATGTGTTAACTGGTATCTAGACAAGTGCCACCCATTGCCCCAATTCCTTTTACTATTTGTTAGGCAGTAAATAGAGTGTGAGGCTTATGGTCAAATATTCTTCCATCTAAGAGTTTGGATAAACACATGTGGCAGTGGACTTCAATGCTCTGAAGACCAGTTTCTTCATCTGGAAAATGTAAAGTACACAGGAAGAATAGTTTTTGACTGCATGAAAAGGGTCCTTAATAGTTGAAAACTTACTACAAATGGTAGTTTATGCTAGCCTCTTTTTTAAAAAATATTGTATCACATTGCGATATACAATTACAAAAAATATTCATTATTGTCATGATTAGGTTTCAGTCATACATTGTTTCAGCACCTGTTCCTCCATCAGTGCCCTATCTCACCACCAATAGCCCCAAATTCCCTCTCTTCTCCCCCAGCCTGCCTCTATCACTGTATCACTGTCTTCCCGTTCATCATCGATTGGCTCGAGCGGGCACCAGTAACATCTCCATATGTCCTCTCTCATGGTCGTAGAGTCCAAGGGCACCTGCTTGCTCCAGGAACATAAAGAACCTCAAACCATTCCATCAGGTCATGGGAATGGGGTCTAAAATTGTTACTGATATTTGGCATATCAAATACGACACGGGTAGCTTGCCAGGCTCTGCCGTGTGGGTGGCATACTCTTGTAGTCATCTCTAAATCCAGCATTTATTGATGAACTGTGTGGCTGCAAGTGGCCGTGCGAGCCAGGCTGTGATAGGCTGGTCTGCAGGGTAGAGTTCTGATAGAGGGAGGTCCTGGTGTGGAGAATGGAGGTCCTCATGGAGTGGGGGTCGTCTGGCTTGTTGCAAGGCTCTACTGGGGTGTCAGACCAGGGCTAGAACCCGCCATTCCTCCTGGGCGCCTCATGAGCGGCTGGGCACAGGGAGATCCAGTAGCAGCTCTGCCCAATGTCTGTGAGTCTCTCGTGGGAGAAGTACTTGCTAGCATCTCTTTGTCTCATACAGATAACTTTCATTTGGAATTCGAAACAACTTTGATCTTTAAATTGTCTGAAATGCTAAAGTCATCATTGTTTGTCTTTGTCCTATTGAGGCACCAAAATAAATCATGTGGAAACAAATTTAACATGATCTAAATCTTAAAAGCCCTAAAACTTTCCATGGGTTCTGAGGGTTTAGAAGGTCAGAATTATAGAACCAAGGAGTGGGTGGTACTTTTCCTTTCCTTCTCTCTCTCTCTCTCTCTCTCTCTCTCTCTCTCTCTCTCCCCTTACACATTGTGGCATCCCAAATGCCCTACAAACATCATTTAGGATTATAATGTAAGTCCCTTTGTGTACATTCAATACTCAGTTCTAGTCTGGTGTTACCATATTTCCCACAATTAATAGAACACTGGTATATATTCATATACCATTAATCTGTGCAGTCTTTCTATATCTGTCCTTTTCTTTCTGACTAATTTCACTCAGCATGATAATGTCCATGTCCATCCATTTGAAAGCAAATTTCATGACTTCATCCTTTTTGACAACTGCATAGTATTCCATTGTGTAGATGCACCATAGTTTCTTTAGCCAGTCTTCTGTTCCCGGGCATTTAGATTGTTTCAAGATTCTGGCTATTATCATTGCTTCAAAAAATAATAGAGGACCTGAGGAAATGGAGACACAGTCCTTGCTCATGGATTGGGAGAATTAACATTATCAAAATGATAATGTCCTTATAGGGATACCCATGACATTCTTCAAAGAAATTGACCAAACACTCCTGAAATTTATATGGAATTATGAACTCCCACGATAGCTAAAACAATCCTTGGGGAAAAGAAGATGGGAGGTATCTCTTTACCCAACTTTAAACTCTACTACAAAGCAGTCATAATTAAAATGGCCTGGTATTGGCATAGAGCCAGACCTGTAGACCTAAGGTATAGAACTGAATATCCTGAAACACACCCTCAAATATATGATCACTTAATCTTTGATAAAGGAGCAAAATATATTAAGTGGAGCAGAGAAAACCTCTTCAAGAAATAGTGCAGGGAGAACTGGGTAGCTACATGTAAAAAAGGGAACTTAGACCTCCCTCTAACTCCATGCATAAAAGTCACATCTAAATGTGTTTTAAATCTCAACATCATACGTGAATCTATAAGTTATATCAAAGAAAACATGGGGAAAACTCCCTACGACATCGAAACTAAAGCATCTGTGAAGAGACAAAACACCACTGACAAAGCAAATGGAAGCAAAGAAAAGCAAAAGGGATTATATAAAACTGAAACGCTTCTGTACCTCAAAAGAAATGGTGATCAATATACAGACACAGCCCACAGACTGGAAAGAATATTCACCCAAAGCCCATCTGATAAGGGGTTAATATCCAGGATATACCAGGCACTGGTAGAACTTTACAAAAAGAAAACAGCCAACCCCATCAAAAAATGGGGAGAAGAAATGAACAGAAACTTCGACAAGGAAGAACTTCATATGGCCAAAAGGCATATGAAAAAGTACTCTTCATCATTGATCATCAGGGAGCTGCCAATCAAAACAATAATGATGTGTCATCTCACACCACAGAGACTGGCACAAATCCAAAACACCAAGAACAACCGGTGCTGGCGTGGTTATGGGGGAGAAAAGGACTCTATCCTCTGTTGGTGGGAGTTCCAACTGATCAAGCCCCCTTTGAAAAACAATATGAACATTCCTCCAAAAACTACATATTGAACTCCCGTTTGACCCAGAAATACCACGCCTGGGAAATATCCTGGAGACCTCAAAACACACAGCAGAAACACTATCTGCACTTCTGTATGCTAGTCTCTTTATAAGAATCGTCATCATCACCTTCCTTGTGAATTCTATGATACAATTTTCATCTATAACTATGTTTAACTTCATTTTTTACTATCTTTAACTTCATCTATTGTAATTCTATGATACAGTATCATAATTCTATATCTTCATAAAGATATGAAAATCTTTAATCTTCATCTTTTCCTAACTCTTTAACAGAGTTGGGGATAGGTTTATTCTAGAATGTGGTATGATGGGGAAGAAGTGCAAATCTTACCATGTTAAGGGACAGGGATTATTCAAAGTTGATTTATTTAGGGCAGAACCTTCCCGTTTAGTTGTGGTATGAAATCTCAATGGGGAAAGGACTCAAAAGTCAGGTGCACTCAAAAGAGGCAGAAAATGCACAGTCTAGTGCCTCCTCCAGATTTGCTATGCTGGGCGATAGGCATGTTCCTTCCCAAGTCCATCCTGAGTGCTTCAGCATTGGATCGCCCTCCTTTCCTCTCTGGGCTAGCACTGCCAGAAATTAGCTCCAGCTTTATGAAAACAACCTGCATTTAATATCTGGCATATCACTAAGTTTAGAGGAAGGGTAAATGTTTGGCAAATAACTCTATATTATAATTCAACACACATTAAGGGCTATTTTCCAATACATATAAGTACTTGATAATTAGCATCAAAACTATTCATTATTTAATCTACAGTCTATTTAGAATGAATGGGAGAAATGTCGTTTAGTTGCTGAAATGGGAGACATGAAAACCATCCAGCCATTCTCTTCTTGAATCCACTCCAATATGTGCTAAGAAAAATCCCTGCATGGGCTCAACCTCTCCAGCTTTTCCTGGGATGAATGTCTTTTTCCATCCAGGGAACATATACTATTGAAGACCCTTTAGGAAAGCCCAACATCCTACTAACAGCTTGTTCAAATCAGGAAATCCTCTCTTTACAAGTGACAAATTTCTAAAATACAGTGGATCCTGAACTTACTCCCTTCCTTTAAGCATTGGCTCTGGGTATTGATATTTTGTAATTCTATATTCACCTACAATTATTCATGTACATCAAGATTCTCTTAGAAATGGACTCATGATTTGTGTTTGACATGGCAAGTTTTGAATTAGTATAGTGCTGCTAATTTTCTGGACAATAAATGATGTTGAGAAACAAGGTTCTCATGGGTATCAAATGACCCTGGGGCTAGAGAAAAAACTCAAACACTGAAACATCCATAAATCCTGATTTCTGGAAGGGTACGGCCTGGAAAGAGGGAATAGTCTACAGTGACTATAGATACTGGGAGGAATGAAATTGGATATTAGACTCATAAATAAAACTAGATGCTGGAGTACATTATGCCTGATAGAAAATTCGTGTTTACGGGAAACTGGCTGGTCTGATCATATCCTCACAAAGGCTAACCCACCTTTCCAATGTCATCTTGTACACCTCCTTCTTGTTTCCCAAAAACACTATCTTCTTCCCATCACTGGCCTTTTGACCCTCCTCTCTCTCTTTCTCTCTCTTTCATTTTCTCTCTCCCCCCCTCTCTCTGCAAGCACTTCAGCACTCAGAGATTATTTTGTTGGTTGTACTTTGGTCTGCACACAGTTGTGCTCAAGGCTTACCTCTGACTCTCTGTTCAGAGACCAATCCTGGCAGGACTTGGGGGACCTTGTAAGGTACTGGGGAACAAAGTCCAGGTTGACTGCAAATAAGACAGGTGCCTCACTTTCTGTACTATTCTTCTGGTCCCATGATTACACTTGTTTTGAACCAATAATCTCTCAGCAACTGACAATCTATCTCTTTCAAGAAGTTATGTTTACAGCCCAAGCTTAATCTCCCCATTCCCCTTTCCATTCAGGATGACTATCAAGTATACCAATATTTTACATTTTCTTCCTCGTACCCATTTTTCTATGGAATCCTGAATTATTTGTCACTGTATCACTGTCTTCCCACTGATCATCGATTTGCTCGAGCGGGCACCAGTAACATCTCCATATGACCTGTCTCATGCAAGTAGAGCCCAAGGGCACCTGCTCGCTCCAGGAACATAAAGAGCCTCAAACCATTTCATCAGGTTATGGGAATGAGGTCTATAATTGTTACTGGTATTTGGCATATCAAATACGACATGGGTAGCTTGCCAGGCTCTGCCGTGTGGGTAGCATACTCTTGTAGTCCATGGTTATTTTTTTCCTCAGAAGTGCCAGCTTTGTGGTCTGACTGTTTAACACCTGATGCCCGGTACAGTAGTAGTTCAGTCAGTATTTGTTAAATTAATGAGGAAATAAACAAAAGAATCATTGGGAGTGATTCTTGGGCCTGATAATTAGAAGAGGGGTGAAAGAGACTTAAATAATTCCCACCTGTCTGTACTTAGGAAAGTTGTTGGGCCCTGAGTGGGGTTTGGGGATTTGCCACAGAGCTTGGAGTTGTTATAGACCCACTAACATTTCTTTCTTTCTCTTCTTTCTTTTCTTTTTTTCTTCTCCTCTTTCCCTTCCTTCCTTCTTCCTTTTTTCTCCCTCCCCCCTTCTTTCTCTCTCTCTCTCTCTCCTCTCCTTTCTTTCTCTCCCTTCTTTCTTTTTTTTTTCTCTTTTGGGGGGGTCACACCCGGCAATGCTCAGGGGCTACTCCTGGCTCTGCACTCAGGAACTACTCCTGGCGGTGCTTGGGGGACCATATGGGATGCCAGGGATCGAACCCAGGCCTGCACAGGCCGGCTGCGTGCAAGGCAAACGCCCTACCCACTGGGCTATCGCTCCGGCCCCAAAAGCCACTGACATTTCTGGATCTGTTTCCCAACTATCCTTTCTGCCTGTCTCAGCAACATGTGAGTGAGGCCCACTTGCAAATGCTTTCTATAGATGAAGACATCAGGGCTTAGAGAAGTTGTGCCATGAGCCCAAGGCCTTCGATACCCGACTATTAAGTGCGGTGTTAGACTTGGATTCTGACTCTACAGGTTGAGTTCCAGCTACTGCTTGGAAATGTTGGGGTTCTGCCAGTGTCACTCACTGCAGAGAACAGGGATAGAATTTGGGGGCTCCGATATTCTTTATTTGCTGGTTCATGGAGTAAATGCAATATTTTGCCTGGACGGTATATTTGGAGCATTTTTATGGGTGCACTTACCTGTGCCAAATTTCTCTCCTTCATTGGTTTGTTTGAACCAAAGGGGCTAATTCTCATACACAGGAGGATGGAACTCCTTATTGAAATCAAAGGACAGGAGGGGCCGCTGTACTCAAAGATACTGAATTCAAATGGTAAGGGATGTGGAGTGTACAGTGGGGCTGTGTGGAGAAAGAACATTGGCTCTAGGAATAGCAAAAGAACCCTTTGTAGCTAAGGAGCCTGAGGGCATAGCACAGGTGAGAATAATTATTTGGATAGAAAAAGAAGACTACTGATGTGCTTTTTTTTAACCAGTTGATATGATAAACTTCAGAAACATAGCAGGGATGTGTAAAATGCTTTACAGAGACAAATTAGAAATGGATTGCAAAGGTGTTGTGGGACTCTTACTTGCCGAACAGATGCCAGCAGTCTGTTTTACTAAAAATTGAACATCTGAAGTATTCCTGACAGACATGGGAGATAATTTAAATCTCTCAGAAGGAAAAGGAAGCAGAATCGCTATTTTCAGATTTCATATTGACCATCAAGAGTAATAAGTTTATTTTGAATAGAGAGAAATGCATCAAAAAATGATGGTGGTCATTGAGTTGACTTTATAGGGAAGGAAGACTGAACTTGACATGGGAAGTAAGCAAATGAAATGCCCGCGGATAACAAAAATCCTGTCTTGGAAACAGTGTTTTTGCACAATGCAATTAGTTGAAGATATGGGGTTAAGGTAGTCTTGAATTTTGAATTTTGGGCACACCTGAAATTTAATGATACACCTTGTTAAAAGAAAATAAACTAATTAGAAGATGTAGGAGATTGATACAGAGACACACAGAGAGGAAGGCCATGTGAAGATGGAGGCAGACATTGTGTCTTTAGCAAAGAAATGCCCAGGAACACGGCCTGGCCGAAGCCAGTGGAGAGATGGGGAGATTCTCTTTCAGAACCATTGGAGGACACAAGTCTGCCAAAGCTGAGTTTGCTCTTCTGACCTCTCAAGCACATTTATGGTGTTTCAAACCTCTCAGTTTGAGGTAACTTGTTACAACAGGCACAGAAGCTAATATAGTATATACAGACCCTAGGGACATTCATCTAACATTCATCAGATTAAATATCAGATTAAGACTCTTATTCATAAGACTCTTATTAATATTTAACTTATTGATTCTCTTTTGTGCAGTAGCATTTCATTTAAGATAAGGCTCATATAGTATTACCCAACTGGTTGGCAATGTGATTATGTTGTACCTTGGCTTTAGGTTTTAATTCGCACGAAAAACACCTTTTTGGTATGCTTAACTTTCCGGTAACACCTGGATTGGTTTTGTTTTTTTTGGGTTTTTGTTGTGTTTTGGTTTTAGATCCACAGAACATAGGAATCCTTTTTTGACAAGCCTTGGAAAGCTTGTCCAAACTTCCCTCTCATCAGAACTCCACCTAGCAGAAGAGCCTATCATAGCCCGGGCGGCTCATGGGGCCGCTTACGGCTGTGCAGTTCATCAATAAATGCTGGAGATCAGAGGTGACTATAAGAGTATGCCACCTGCACAGCAGAGCCTGGCAAGCTACCCGTGTTGTATTTGATATGCCAAATACCAGTAACTATTATATACCTCATTCCCATGACCTGATGGAATGGTTTGAGATTCTTTATGTTCCTGGAGCAAGCAGATGCCTTTGGGCTCTACTAGCATGAGACAGGAAATATGGAGATGTTACTGGTGCCTGCTAAAAAAAAATTCAATGATAAACGTGAAGACAGTGAAGACAGTGAGACAGTGATACGACTCTTATAAGAAGGAGTTCTATAGGAAGTAAAAAGGATAGTCAAACAAAAGTAGAAAAAAAGTCCTCCATGAAATAAAAAGATAAGCACGCTGTTCAGCAACATGCTGTCTATTTCCACAAAAAGACAAAGCAGCTCATCCATCATGGAGGCCATCAGATTGGGCTGGCTATTTATACTTTATTGTTATTTTTGGTCTCCTAAGTGAGGAGGGAATGGGCCAGGGACCTGAGTACAAGAGGGATAGTGGGAAGGATTGAGTCTTAGGGTGACAACTTTCTCAGTAGTGCTGGGATAATCAGTATTTTAACAATAAACTTGTGACAAGGCTGTGAATGGGGTGGGAGGCCTGTACTTCTTGGGCCCTTACTCATGCAAGGCCGATGCTCTGTCACTTGAGCTATATCCCTGTTCCTACAACCATTTTTAGCCTACTCTTGATAAAATTTTAAATATTTAGGTTTTAAATATTTAGGTAAAGTCTATTTAGATATTAGGACCTAATACCTAAATAATGGTCCCTCCTCACCACACACCCCATTCCATATGATTTCAACAATGGGTGAAGTCAAGGATTTCCCCTTCTGCTTAAACATCTTGCTAAGCAAGTTTTGCAGTCAATAAACTGTGATTATTTTATAAGTCAGCAGAGCGTCATTTCAAGAGTTTGATCAAATTGGTGTGTTTAGCATAACCCTTATCTTAACTAGACCGTATTTTTAGTGATTCTGTTTCCCTTATTGACCTTGTTGTAGGAATATCAAAATATCAAACTCCCCTACAGAAGTATATAATTCCATCCTTCCTTTCCTTCCTTCCTTCCTTCCTTCCTTCCTTCCTTCCTTCCTTCCTTCCTTCCTTCCTTCCTTCCTTCCTTCCTTCCCTTCCTTCCTTCCTTCCTTCCTTCCTTCCTTCCTTCCTTCTTCCTTCCTTCCTTCCTTCCTTCCTTCCTTCCTTCTTCCTTCCTTCCTTCCTTCCTTCCTTCCTTTCCTTCCTTCCTTCCTTCCTTCCTTCCTTCTTTCCTTCCTTCCTTCCTTCCTTCCTTCCTTCCTTCCTTCCTTCCTTCCTTCCTTCCTTCCTTCCTTCCTTCCTTCCTTCCTTCCTTCCTTCCTTCCTTCCTTCCTTCCTTCCTTCCTTCCTTCCTTCCTTCCTTCCTTCCTTCCTTCCTTCCTTCCTTCCTTGTGTTTGGGCCATACTGTGTAGTGCTCAGGGCATATTCCTGACTCTGTGCTCAGGATCACTCCTTGTCGGCTCAGGAACCAAATGGGCTGATGGGAATGGAACCTGGATTAACTCAAGTATGTGCAAGGTAAACGCCCTATCTACTGCCCCTTTAAAAAGGTATGATTTCAGAGCAATGGTCTATGTGAATTCAAGATGGATGAGATGCTCCTAAGACCACTCCATTCTTATGCATTTCTAAAGGTGGACACAGCTCCCTAAGGTCAACTTCAGATTCCAGAGATCATCTGGCAATATAGGAAGCCCTTTACTTACCACAAATAATCCACACTAAAAATAAATAAGGAAAGAATTGCCTAACTTTAAACTGGGTCTTTAACATGTTGAGACAGTGAACTAGTAAAATGGAATTTTTTGCTTCTAATTTGGAAAGGTTTTTATATTACGCTGACATAATTGAGGCCATTTAGGAGGAGTCAAGCACCATGGATTTTTCAGTGTCATTATTATATTTGCATTGTGGTAGATTAATTTAAGAGTGGTTGTAGCAGAGAGTGAGTCACAATAATTGTTGTCAAGCATGGACAGGAAAAATAATGAGCTTCCATTTTCCAGGATTGGGAGGATAAAATCTTTCTCAGAATTACCTTGTGGTAAAAGATTGAATTGGTCATTTTCACTCTCCCAACCCATAGTGTGGTTTATTATAGTTTCCAAGACGTAGAGCATTTGTGCTTGAGAGGAGAGTCAGAATCCTAATTGCCTATTTAATTTGGGTAAGAGTAAGACAAGCCCAAGGTAAGACAATAAGATAAGATGCAATGTATTTCCACTGGGTCACAGTGCAGCTTGCATGCTTAAATTTAGATCCCTGCATGAATGACATGGAAGCCTCTTCAGCAAAGGTCAGGCAGCTATTGCGAATGGTGGGGAGCACTGAAATCCATGGTTAGTTTCTTACCCTTTTGTTATTGACATGAACTTTTCCAGCAGTAGTTTCTCATTGGCTTATGATACTTGAGAAGAAGAGTGATCAAATATGCCCTCATCTTCCTGCCCATGGGGTGTCAGGGAAGTTTTGCAATAAGAATCCTGTGGTGAGATTGCTGCGTCCTGGAGTCCCACAGTGATCTTGAAAGAGCCCCTGCTAATAACTTTGGGGATGTTTTTTACCATTAGTCTTTCCTCTATTTGTTTAACCTTCCTCAAACCCCTCTTAGTGGATATTGCTATCTCCATCTTGCAACTAGTGAAGAAGCCAAGGACCAGAGGCATGACCTCCTCTTGCTACAGTTTTCACTTGTGTAACTGGAGGGACAATGGTAGTAGTTGCCATAGCAGGTAAGGAGGAAGAGTACATGTGTCACAAAATGATCCAATGAAATTTTCTCACTTCTCTATTTGTTAATGTGCCTTTCCAATTACTGCTTTATCCTCATTAGACTGGGGATGAGCACCAGCTCTATGATTGTTGCTTAATGCTGCAAAATTTCGATCCAGGAGTTTTAGAGTTTCAAAGGAAAATAGTAGAGGGATAGGGCACCCTCAGAGACCCACTTTTCTTTGACACGTTTTCACAAAATACTTATTTATTCTTCATCTTTGGGCTTCCTCTAGTTCTGAATTAATGAACAACAGGAGTATTTTATTTTTGAATTGATAAAAGTGAAGAGAAGTTATTGGTTTATGGGATTACAGGACAGACAATAAGGAAAGTAGATGGTTGTCTGGTATCAGGAGCATCTTCATTTTATTTGCTCTCTTATCTATGCATCCATCCACTATTCATCCACCCACCCACATGTCCATCCATCCATTCTCCATCCATCCATCCATCCATCCATCCACAAGGATTGAGATTTTATGCCATCAGATGAACCAAGGGGTACAGATATGGCAATTTAATGAGACTAATTGGCACTTTGGTTCATCTGTCCAAGCTTTAGGATCACCTAAATCGGAGAGCTCACAGTATTGCCATTTATTCAATACAATTTGCTCCCCATCCTGGCTCCCCATCCTGTGAGTCATTGTTAAGTTAACAGAGGCATTAAAGAAAACTAGTAAGCACATAAGCATTCAGTAGGTACATGAAGAGCAGAGACTGGGCTATTTCACATAGACAATCAACAGGAACTTTTAAGGTACAGAGCCAAGTCATGACAATTTCCTCCTTTAGTATCACCTATGTTGCTTCGCATGTCTAAATATCCTAAACTATTTTTATTCTGTTCTTTCCTTGTCTCATTTTTTACCAGCTCTGTTATCTATTGTGTTCTTTTTTTGGGAGCATTTTTGCTTTTCCTGATTGTATTCTTAAAGACTCATTAAACTGTTTTTGCCCAGGTATCCCAACCTTGGGGTTTGTGTTAGGAGGACAATTTCCCAGAAGACCAAAATAAGGTGTTCCCTGCGTTTATTGAAATCACAATCTGATGAGCAACACAACAAAGTAGAACAATTTAGTTATGTAATCTTAAGTTACTCTTTCTTACCTCAAACTTCTAAGGTGGATGTGACTGTGATGGCTAAAAGTGATTTTAGTGAAAGCCAATGCTCGTCTCCTGTTTTAATGCTAAGTAGTAAAACAAGAAGGAAAGTGGAAAGTAGTGCCAAGGTCTCACTTTACTTTCTTTACAACTATGGCCTATGCAAAATTGGAAGTTACAGATGTGGGTATATATTTCAAGAGAGGAGCTGTTCTTAGAAGTTCAGGGGTGACTTGGAGGGCTGGGGCAGGACTGGGAAACCAAAATATATGGAAATCCAAGAGCAAAACATTTTGGAAGTTATAGCTTTACCTCAACTTCCTGTACTGCGGGCCTCATGCTGATAACAGCATCTAGTGTGGGATGTCAGCATGGTATTAGTCCTCTTTGTTTTTAATATTCCCCTTCTCTGTCTCTTTTTAGACCCAGCAATTGTCAATGGAATTTATTGGTCTGAATCTCTTAACAAAGTTTTTGTGGATAACTTTGACCGTGACCCATCTCTCATTTGGCAGTACTTTGGAAGTGCAAAAAGGCTTTTTCCGACAATATCCAGGTGAGTATCCCTGCATTGAGAATTATGATTCAGATGAACAATCCCATATTTTTCTTTAGGGCTCAGAGCTAAAACTGTTTTTCCCTTCCCTCAAGAGAAAATGAAAGAATTATTAAGTGCAAATTTCAGGGTGCAGAATGGGAATGGAGCCTTGGCGGCCACGTTCATTCAAGCACACATAAAGCATTTTGATTTTTATGGGACTTTGGCATCTTTCTCAATAGAGTAATTCAGAGAGCTGCCCACTAAAAGTGAGGAATTGAGGTGTGAAATGTGCCATATTTTATCTTTCTGGAGAAGAGTTTATTTTTATTACTATGACTTCTTCTACTGCCACTATTACTACTACTCTATAACTGTATTACAATATGATTATTATTATCGAGGGAAGGAGCAAGTCATAAATGGGGAGAGTTCAAAAGTGACTGAAAAGTATAAGCAATGAATTTCCTCACTTCAGGACTGACTTCACAGGAGGATGAGGTTGAAATGCTCAAAGGTCATTAACATCAGCAGCTTCAGGGGTAGTGAAAGCACCTTCAGAAGGTGTGTTGTCAGAGTTGGTTCATCAAGCTTTTGGAACAGGTGTTCATTCTGGGGCCTTCTCGGGCTTCTGCTTTGAAATAGGAATTTAATTCTGGCTTGGTTTGAATGTTAATTAAAAAGGGAAGTTTTAATTTTGCTTACAAGTTGTGAAAACAGAACTCGAGGCTGCAATTGTGCCAACATCACAGCTGTAGAAATTAACAAGCTCAACCTAAAAGAAAGGGGAAAAAAACGCCCTGTATAATCTTAGAGCAATTAAGTAGAGTCTTTTATGTTTTCATTAAGTAAGACTAGGCACCTGATGTCTTCCCACTCTGAGGCACAGGGACTGCCAGCCTCTGCCTGGAGGAGCTGTTTGCCCTGCACACAGCATCTGGCTCCTGAGACTTGCCTGCCAAGCCTTTGCTGTGCCATGTTATTCAACATTTCCTAAGAGTCATGTTCAGCAGGGTGTGCTGGTTCCTCCCATGCGTGCATAGAAATTTAAACAATAAGCATTCTATTAAAGATAGTGTTATAATAAACAGTGGTTCTGTTAAAATTCCAGTGCCACCAAATAGCCATCTGCTTCCATACACTCTGCAGAGAGAAAACGCAACACAGATGTTTCTAGAAATAGAGCACTGGGATATGGTGAGGGGCTGAGTCATAAAAGCCACAAGGACTTCTTACCAAGTTGCTGTGTGGCATTTGAGTGAGGGTGGGGCATGAGAGAAGAAATGACAATTCATCTGTTATTACCTTCAGCAGGAGGTCATGATGAAATATGAGGACAGAGGTGTAGCCTTCATCTTGGGATGATGTCATAAAATACTATAGACGTGGTGGGAGGCTTCAACAACAGACACTTATTTCTCACAGTTCTGGTGAATGGGTCGTCAGCCGGCAGGATTTATGCTTGTTGAGCATCCCTCCCTGATCTGCTGGTGGCTGTCTTCATGCCGTGTCCTCATGTGTAGATTGATGACTCTGGTCTCTCCTCCCCCTTTGTCTGATGACACTTATCCCACAATTGGGGATCAGACCCTCCTGACCTTATGTAAACCCTTTTGCCTCCTGAACACCTCACCTCCAAGTATAGTGCTTACGGCTTTAGGGTTTCAGTGTGTGGGTTTTTGAGAGACAAACACAACACAAGGTAAATCATTAAAAAATCTATTAAGGGTTTATGTAAAAGTGAAAAATGCATCTTCATAGAGATTTTATCAGAAGAGTTGTACATGCTTTTATTCTTTTTATATTAGTTTACATTTAAACTTTATGAAATGTTTCTTTATGAAATGTTTATGACTTTATGAACTGTTTCTTTGCATGTCAGGACATGGCTCACAGTCTCCCTAATGGGTTTTGCAAATATATACCTGGGGTCACTCAGTGTTTGATTTTGAACAGAGGACACACTTCTTGTCAGCCTAACTAAAATAATTATTTGAACAGAGAACACACCTCTTGTCAGCTTAACTAAAATGATTATTGGAAGAACAACCAATAACGTGGATGTCTCATTCTAAGATGCTTCTTTTCATTCTTACATCACTGTATCACTGTCTTGCCATTGTTCATCGATTTGCTCGAGTGGACACTAGTAACATCTCCATTAGTCCTGTCACAAAGCAAGTGTAACCCAAGGGCATCTGCTTGCTCCAGGGACAGGAGGAGCCTGATACCATTCTTCAGGTCATGGAACTGAGGTCCATAATTTTTACTAGTTTTTGGCATAACAAGTAAGTAAAACACGGGTAGCTTTCCAGGCTCTGCCGTGTAGGTGGTATAGTCTCAGTAGAAGGCTCTCATCTCTAGCATTTACTGATGAAACTTAGGGGGAAGATCAGATTTTCTCTTGGATGGAACTCTGAGGAACTATGGGGTCTGGCTGTTGAGAATAACTGACTGCATGATGTGTGGTTTGTTCTGGCTTCTTGCTAGGCTTACTGGTATCAGTTAGAATCTGTCTAGAATTGTTTACAACGTATAAATGTGAAAGATCTTGGGAAGGACCTTATCCTAAAATCAGCATTCTTGAAGAATATTGCGTGGCTGCTTTGCGACCACAAACCAAGGGAGCTGCGGGGCTGGCGTGGGTGGTTCTCTCTCTTCCGGGGCAACTGGCAAGAGAGGAGAGAGAGAGAGAGAGAGAGAGAGAGAGAGAGAGAGAGAGAGAGAGAGAGAGAGAGACAGACCCATTTTTACATACTCTAGATAAAATGGTACGGATCAGTGGTAAATGTGTACATCCTTCAGCAGAAGCAATCTTCATTCTTAAGAGCGTGTTCTGAGGACTTGCTTTATACCAAGAGACTATACCAACAGAATAAAATGGTGAACTAGTTTTTAAAAAATGTCTCTTCAAGCTTGTGAAGCTCCCTCTTGTGGGGGAAAGATGTTCATTAGGGACTTGGTTACAACTTACAGAGACTAAGTTCCAACTAGCTCCAGGCTAAGAATGTATTGCATAACTTTGAAATCTAGGGTGTGTGCTAATCAGCAAGATCATTTGGATTTTGAAGATTTACATTGATTTCTCTCATCTTTGCCATCCTGTAGTCTGACTTCATTGCACCATCAGGTGATGCCCATGTGATGGGGAAATCACAATATTTGAGACTATGGTTTTAGGGGATGAGCAAGCACTAGTTTACAAATAAAGAAATTGGATAAAAGAATAATTGAAAAATGCAAGTCACATCAACTATACTCTCTCCTCTTATACTATTATGATAGTTTTAATCCTGCAAAATATGAACTCTGACCTGCAATCTTCTGCCATTGGGCTTTCAATTCCCAACTTCTTTCTGAGATCTGCCTCAGAAAGATTGAGCCATTTGTCTCATCTATCACACTGTCACCAGCACTAGTAATAACATATTATAAGTACTCAGTCTGTATCTGGTAAAGGGAGCCACCGATCTGAGAATCCAAATGCTTTTTTATCTTTTATTTTCCATAACACTGGCAGTAACAGCACACCCTTTTCAGAAGCAATTGAGCTGTTGCCTCTCTGGTTTGCTGGTCATTGGCTTCAGTCCAGTGTAACTTGGTGACAAACAGGGGACTGTGTAAATGCACAAGAGAGCTGTGGTTTCCCTTCCCTCCTTCTGTTCCATACCCACGTGTCTTCCCAAGTCCCTGCCTTTCCAGATGTCCTATCTCCTGGGCTTTTGAGTCATGATACCTCCTGACCATTGCATTATGATCACTAAAGCTCTGCAGACTCATCAGTGCCAAAAAGGCAGAGTCACACCTACACAAGGAATCTTCTCCCTGGAAACTTCATATACATCTTATTACATTTTCTATGTAGGACCCAGTTTCTCTCTTGGGAAAAACAACCAAAGCTGAACTACTGGTCCTGATCTGGCTAATAGTGAAATTTACCCAAAATGATTTGGTTAACTGATAGCTCTTTGTCCTTATTTATCTGTCCTTAAACATACAGAAAAACTTGTTTCTAATCAAACATAAGAGACCAGTTAAGTTTATGCACAGTTATATGAAGCAAAGTATCAGATTCTAATCATTATCTAGCATTAGATTCTAGTGCTTTTGGGGTTCTCAGAGAGCTTGTTCAAATAGAAGTCATAGATGATAATAAAGGGAATGATTTTGCTCTTATGTCATGATTTCTATGTCATAGTAAGTGAAAACCTGGTTCATCGCTACAGCCACAAGCAAGAGAGATACAGCTAGGTTGTCTGCAAATTGGCTTATACATGCTGTTGAATTACAGTCCTTCAAAAATTGATAATACAGAATTGCTTTTTATTTTTAAGAGAAACAAAATAGTTTTATTGAAGTAAAATTAGAGAACTAGAGGGAGAGAAAGAGAGAGAAATGTGTTTAAGGAAGAGCATGGGCTGCTCCAGAAATGAAAAGGCCTAGACAGCATTACTTTATTCTTTTGCCCATATTCTTACCAAGTTCAGGTTTAGCAATGAGTAAAAGTGTGGTTGATATTGGAGTACTCCATCTTGACCAACTTAACAGAACTTTTATAAAATAGTTCATAATTTTTATAGTACACAATTTACAGAGATTTATAACCTTTATCATGCTACATAATTATAATTTCTGATAAGAATGCTATGTGATCACTTGATCACTTGATCACTTGAATCCGTTATTCATCAGTTTGCTCGAGCGGGCGCCAGTAACATTTCCATTGGACCCTATCACGTGCCAATGTAGCCCAATGGCATCTGGTTAATTCAGGAATATGAAGAGCCTCAAACCGTTCCTTCAGGGTCTTGACAAGGAAGTCTGACCATCTTGTAGGTGGGCAGCCACGTGATCTTTTGACATCCCGTGGGATCCAGTTGGTAATGGCTCTAGTCCAGCGGTTGTCTCCAAATCGCATTACATGTCCAGCCCATCTGATTTTTGATGCCTTGGCAAACGAGACAGCATCCCTGATTCTGGAATAGCGACGGAGGTCAGAACTGCGGATTTCTTCTCTCACTTGAGTGAGGCGTGATATTCCAAGCAGAGCTCTTTCAATTCCTCTCTGGGAGACCCGAATAGCATTCTCATCCTGCTTTCATAGGGCCCAGGTCTCTAAGGCGTATGTTAATGCAGGGAGAATTGTGAAGTCTAAGAGATGTGCCCGGAGCCAGAGGTTCTTTGTCCTTTTAGTATTAATGTGAAAAGAGGGGTTCGACAGGGTGATACCATTTCACCAAAACTTTTCAGCGCCACCCTTGAGAACATCATGCAACAATTAGAATGGGATGGAATGGGAGTGAAGATAGATGGTCGGCAACTACACCACCTCCGCTTTGCTGATGACATCGTTCTAATAACACCAAACATTAGCCAAGCGGCACAAATGCTGGCTGACTTCGACTGAGAATGTGGAAAGATAGGTCTACAGCTGAATCTAAAAGAAAACAATGTTTATGAAGAATGAACTAGTTCCAGAGGCCCCATTCACTCTCAATGGAACAAACATCTCTGAATGCAGCAGTTATGTTTACCTAGGTCGGAAATCAAAATGATGAACGACCTAAAACCTGAGCTACACAGGAGGAAGAGAGGGCATAGAATGCCTTCAAAGGCATCGAAGATTGCTATGTGATATGGGATTTATTTATATGAAGGAAGTTTTTCATTTTTTTTATCTTCCCAAACTGAACTCAGGGGCCTGGGGTGACTCCTGATAATACTTGAGCAAGCAGGCTTGACAGTTCAATGCTAGGACCCGAGGATATGTAGCAGCTTGGACCCTGTGGTGTTTAGGACGGCAAGGGCCATATGAACAGTTTTAAGGGCCATACCAGCCATGCTCAGCATTTCCTGGGGCCGCCAGGACTGGGCCAGTCAGTGTTGCAGAGAGGCATGTGCTGCAGGGAATGTAAGCAGGGTTCCGTAAATGCAAATTCTGGAGTCAGTAGCCAAGACACTTTAATTCAAAACTGACTATAATACAACTCACACTAGAGACAAGCATTTTATTCTAGAGAGATATTTTAGACCTAAAGTTATATTTTTAAGATATTTATTAATCTTTAGATTATGTGCTAAGTAAAAACTAAATATATAATTAAGAATAAGAAAACTTCAGCCAGCTACTTCTTGATTTTTCTTCCTTTCATGAAACAACTTTTCCCTTGCAGTGTCACAATGGGATAGGAACAGTTAGTGTTCAGGCATTGGATTGTGGAGATGGCTTGGATGACTCTAGAAGGTCCTGTCATGTTTTATTAATGGCTTTGCATGAAAGAAGAAGAGAAACAATAGGTTAAGATACTCTGTTAAAGCAGAGATTTAAAAAAGAGAGGATAGAGCCAAGGAGAGATAAGTACAGAGAGTAAAAAGATATTTGGGTTCCATTGTTCTACATAATAATATATAATAATTTATTAATATATGATAATATAGTAATATATAATAATATATAATTGTTCTATATACTATAATAATATAAGTATTATATTATAATAACTAAAACTATTTTAATTCATAGTTCTTTACAGTGTTTCATATTTGTGTTAAATAGTCTTAAACATCTTTACCATATAGAGTTACAATGGCTGTATGTGGCTTGACCTTCAAAGAGTATTATCTTAGACTCTATTCTGTTGACCTCCATTGTTCATTTTCATGTGCTAACATGAAAAATGAAGCCAATATTATCTTAGATGAAGTTAATTTCCCTCCATTGTTAGCTTATAATACCATTGGGAAAGAATTCATGGGTATAGGAAAGTTGTACAATCGTATATGATTAATCTGATTTGAGCATATATGGTAGAAATTTTGACATTACTTTTAGTTTCACACAGAAATAGGTTGAATGTTCTAGGGATTCTGCCCTGTAAAACCTAAGGAAGATTGTCCAGTGATACAAATGCCCCCAATGAAGGCAGGTTACCTCTGGGAGGTGGAGAATGAATGTCAGTGGATTCTACGGCCACATTGCGTCATTACTTCTCTGGAGTGTCATGCTTCTAGTCTGGCTGGGATCCCAAAAGGCACATTGGTGCTTCCAGAAACCTGTGGTTAATAGGAGTGCTTCTTGACTAAGTAAAATTCCTGGATTTCAAGCTGTAAAAGGAGCCAACTATCATTTTCTAGGATTCAGAGTTACTCAAACATTTTCAAAATAACTGTGTACCAAAAAAAATTCTGTAGTAAACTGTTGATGAGTCCTAGGGGAACTAGTACCATCTGTGATGGGATTTTCTTTAGTTTGTCACCTAAAACGTTCTGTCATGAGAATCTTTGGGCAAGAAGTGCCCCATGTTCAAATGAGTTTGGTAAGTGCTTCCCAGGCTGTTCTAGTCATAGAAATTGAAGCGTCTCTTAAGCAGATTAAGGGCCATCAGATGTTCCTCCTGAGGCTTAGAAACCAATTTTACTTTTATTCCCTTAAGTTTGCTAACATCTCATCCTGTACAACTTCTCACAGAGCAGCCTTATGTAAATTCCTGTTTAAAGAAGAGAATGGAGACTTCTTCCTAGCCCTCCTTAGAAATCTCAGAAAACTGTTAAGAGCCCTGAAGTCACCGTTATAAGGAGAAGGTGTTGACCCAAATAGCAGATTCAAGCAAGAGGATTCCTCATAGAGCCTGCCTTGACTTGGAGCTAAGATGTGATCTTGTAATCATTAGATCCAGGGTAGCCATGTCTAAAATGCCTGGTGATGCTGTCTTTATCTCCTCTCAGAGTGCGCCTTCACATGACTCCTGACAGGAAGATCCAGTTTCCTGGCTTCATTGGTTATCCTGATCTCATTGCTCTGGCACAAATCTTCTCAATGTGTGGTCACCTTCATCAGTCACTTCACTGCACTTGACTCAGTTTTGTCGGCTTCCTCACCTTTGCAGACACTGCTTTCCTCTGCCTGGGGTAATCTCCCCACCACACTTCACCCCCCACACCCAGTCCTACACCTTTTCTCTTATAAGTTCCATCCGAAGGGTGTGAGTTGAATAGCATTTTCTCCAAATATATGTCACCTGGAAGGAGGGACTTTGAAAATATTATAAATTACCTTGAAATAAGGTCATATTGGATTAGGGTTGGTTCTAAGTCCAATATGATAGCTGGCTTCTAAAAAGGATAAGATGCTTAAACACAGAGAAGAGAGAGTTACATGAGGACAGAGAAATCAGGTGACACAGCTATAAATGGAATAGCTATAAGTGTTCCTCCACCAAGAAGGGTGAAAGCTATCAGCAGCTAGAATAGCTAGCTGAGGTAAAGAAAGGCATCCCTGCAGTTTTTTTTTTTCTTTTTGGGTCACACCCGGTGAGGTTCAGGGGATACTCTTGGCTCTGTACTCAGGAATTACTCCTGGTGGTGCTCGGGGACTATAGGGGATGCGGGATCGAACCTGGGTCGGCTGCATGCAAGGCAAATGCCCTACCCACTGTGCTATCGCTCCGCCCCCAGTAGATTTTTAAGGGAGTATGCCACCTGCACGGCAAGCCTGGCAAGTTGCCTGTGTAGTATTTGATATGCCAAATACCAGTAATAATTATGTTAGGTCATTCCCATGACCTAATATAATGCTTTGAGGCTCTTTATGTTCCTGGAGTGAGCAGATGCCCTTGGGCTCTACTAGCATGAGACAGGACATATGGAGATGTTACTGGAGCCCACTCGAGCAAATTGATGATGAACGGGAAGATAGTGATGGCTTTCTGCCCACCTTTGAGAGAGAATCTACTTCAGTTAGATAATTCTTTAATATAATATTTATTATATGAGCTCTATCAACTAACATACTATTTTCTCTCTGCTAGATGCTTGTTCATGTTGGGAATAAGAGTTGCTTTCCTTTGGTGGTGGTTGAAGGTGAGCTGCAGCAGTGGTGCTGAGGAGTCACTCCTGTCTGCGCTAGGGGAACCATATGCCATGCTAGTGAACCTCTCTGGGGTTGGTGCAAGGAAGGATAGCACCTTGCCCCTGTACTATCTCTCTGATTCTTCAGAGTCACGCATTTTGGAAGTAAAATAATCTGTATTTGAAAAAATTTGCTTAGAGAGGGGAGAGAGGGTGCTAATAAATGTTAAAGAGAACATGGACCACTCAGAAGGAAAGAAAGCTGAGTAAACATTTTATGTTGAGATGCAGGCCAACTACCAGGGTGGAGAATAAGCCTCACATATCTGTAAAAAGTTTGTCTTATAATAACTCTTCCAAACTGCCCTGGTGTGGAGTTCTTTACATATAGCAATGTTAAATAATTCTGTGGTGTTGGCACAGGGAAAAAAAACCTTGGGTTATTTAAGAAGTTCTTTCATATTCTTATCACAATCTTTAGATTCTCTCTCTCTCTCTTTCTCTCTTTATCTGTCACTCAGATTCTCCTTTTCTGAGGGGGTCCATCATTCTCTGCTGCCCCAGATTCTGAAATGGGGTGGTGGTTATTTTCTTCATCTCCAAAGAGCTTAGTATTTGCATATCAAATGATGCTATCTTTATTGGGCTTCTTAAGGGCTAGGGAATTTCTCTTAGTTTTATTAATTCTAGAAAAACTCATTACCCATATGAACTTTTTAATTGTATATCTTTGTAATTGTAAAAATAAAAAATTAAAAAAAAAAAATAAAAAAAAACAAAAAAACTCATTACCACTGCCTCCCTTGTCTATCTGCCTGCAACACTGTCCTTAAAGATTCGTCTTCAGTTTTTTTTTTATTTTTTTATTTTACACCATGAGATATACAATTACAAAGATGTTCATCATTGAGTCTCAGTCATACAGTGTTCAGCACCCGTCCCTCCGACAGTGCCTCATTCTTACTGCCACGAATGTCCACACATTTCCCTCCCACTCACCCCCAATCTTCCTGTATAGCAGTCACTTTTTCTTTTCCTCTCTTACTCTCTGTCTCTGTATCTCTGTCTCGGTAACTCTCTCTCTTCCTTTACACATTGTGGCTTGCCCTACAGACATTTAAGGTTTGTCATATAAGTCTCTTTGTGTATATTCAATGCTGAGTTCTAGTCTGACATTACCATTTCCCACATTAGTAGAACATTGGTATCACTGTATCACTGTCTTCCCGTTCATCATCGATTTGCTCGAGCGGGCCCCAGTAACATCTCCATATGTCCTGTCTCATGCTAGTAGAGCCAAAGGCGTCTGCTTGCTCCAGGAACATAAAGAGCCTCAAACCATTCGGAATGAGGTCTATAATTGTTACTGGTATTTGGCATATATATCAAATACAACACGGGTAGCTTGCCAGGCTCTGCCGTGCAGGTAGCATATTCTTGTAGGCATCTCTAAGTCCAGCATTTATTGATGAACCGTGCGGCCGCAAGAGGCCACGCGAGCCGGGCGCTGATAGGCTGGTCTGCTGGGTGGAGGTCTGACGAGAGAGAAGTCCGGATGTGGAAAATGGAGGCCCTCATGGAGTGGGGGGGTCGTCTGGCTTGTTGCGAGGCTCTACTGGGGTGGTGGGCCAGGGCTAGAACCCACCATCCCTCCCGGGCACCTCGTGTGCGGCTGGTCACGGGGAGAGCCAGTAGCAGCTCTGTCCCATGTCTGCGAGTCTCTGGACCAGCGTACCTGAGCCGGATTTAAGAAAGATTGCTGCAGGGTGGAACTCGATGAGCCGGGTGCTCATAGGCTGGTCTGCTGGGTGGAGGTCTGACGAGAGAGAAGTCCGGATGTGGAAAATGGAGGCCCTCATAGAGTGGGGGGATCGTCTGGCTTGTTGCGAGGCTCTGCTGGGGTGGTGGGCCAGGGCTAGAACCCACCATCCCTCCCGGACGCCTCGTGAGTGGCTGGTCACGGGGAGAGCCAGTAGCAGCTCTGCCCCATGTCTGCGAGTCTCTGGACCGGCATACCTGAGCCGGATTTAAGAAAGACTGCTGCAGGGTGGAACTTCGATGAGCCGGGCGCTCATAGGCTGGTCTGCTGGGTGGAGGTCTGACGAGAGAGAAGTCCGGATGTGGAAAATGGAGGCCCTCATGGAGTGGGGGTCGTCTGGCTTGTTGCGAGGCTCTGCTGGAGTGGTGAGCCAGGGCTAGAACCCACCATCCCTCCCGGGCACCTCGTGGGCATTGGTATATATTTATATCCCATTAATGAATGCAGTCATTCTATATCTGTCCTTTTACTTCTGACTAATTTCACTCAGCATGATAGTCTCCATGTCCATCCATTTGCAGGTAAATTTCATGACTTCATCTTTTCTGACAGCTGCATAGTATTCCATTGTGTAGATGTACCACAGTTTCTTTAGCCAGTCCTTTGTTCTTGGGCACTTAGGTTGTTTCCAGATTCTAGCTATTGTGACTAGAGCTGTGATGAATACAGAAGTGCAGATAATGTTTCTGCTATGTGTTTTTGGGTCACCAGGGTATATTCCCAGGAGTGATATTGCTGGGTCTAATGGGAGCTCTATATCTAGTTTTCAGAGGAAGGTCCATATTGTTTTCCAAAAGGGTTGGTCCAGTTAGAAATCCAACCAACAGTGGACTAGAGTCCAGTTTTCCAAATATCCCTGCCAGCACTGGTTGTTCTTGCTGTCTTTGGTGTGTGCCAGTCTCTGTGTTGTGAGATAATACCTCATTGTTGTTTTGATTTGCATCTCCCTGATCATTAATGAGGAAGAGCACTTTTGCATATGCCTTTTGACCTTTCAAATTTCTTCTTTTTTGGAAGCTTCAGTCCATTTCTTCTCCACGTTTTTTGATGTAGTTGGCTGTTTTCTTCTTGTAAAGTTCTACCAGTGCCTGATATATCATGGATACTAACTCCTTATCAGATGGGCATTGGGTAAATATTCTTTCCCATTCTGCAGATTGTCTTTGTATCTTGGTCACCGTGTCTTTTGAGGTGCAGAAGCTTTTCAGTTTTATATAATCCTATTTGTTTATCTTAGCTTTCATTTGTTTTGTCAGGGGTATTTCATCTTTAAATATGCCTTTAGTTTCGATGTCGTAGAGTGTTTTTCCTATGTTTTCTTTGATGTACCTTATAGATTCATGTCTGACATTGAGATGTATAATCCATTGTGATCTGACTTTTGTGCATGGCATTGGGAGGAGGTCTAAGTTCATTTTTTTGCACATAAGTGCTCAGTTTTCCCAGCACTGTTTGTTGAAGAGGCTTTCTTTGCTCCACTCAATGTTTTGCTCCTTTATTGAAGATTAAGTGATTATATATTTCAGAGTGTGTTCAGGATATTCAGTTCTATACCATAGGTCTACAGGTCTGGCTCTATACCAACACCACTTTTTTAAAAAATTTTATTTACAACTGCTTTGTTGAAGAGTTTGAGGTTGGGGAAAGTGATACCTCCCATCTTCTCTTTACCAAGGATTGCTTTAGCTATTCATGGGGGTTTATGATTCCATACAAATTTCAGGAGTGTTTGGTCAATTTCCTTGAAGAATGTCATGGATATCCTTATAGGGATCATATTGAATCTGTATAAAGCTCTAGGGAGTATTACCATGTTGGTAATGTTAATCCTTCCAATCCATGAGCAGGGAATGTGTCTCCATTTCCTCAGTTACTTTTTATTTCTTGAAGTAACGTTTTGTAGTTTTCTTTGTAGAGATCCTTTACATTCTTTGTCAAACTGATACGTCGGTATTTGATTTTCTGTGGTGCATTTGTGAATGCTATAGCTTCTTTAATATCACCATCCTCTCTTTCATTATTTGCATATAGGAAGGCCATTGAGTTTTAGGTATTGATTTTGTATCATCCACTCGACTATAGGAATTTATTATTTCTCTTAGTTTTTTTGGTAGAGAGTTTAGGATTTTGTAGGTATAATATCATGTCTGCAAATAGTGACTAAAGGCCATCTTTGATAGGTATTTCCTGCTGATAAATGGCATGGGCCTGCCTTAATAGACAAAAGTCCTTTTCACCATACAGAAGTAAAATCTTATGCTAATTTAGTATTAATGGTGCCCAGGCAATGGTTTATTGAGTTTCAGTATTGTCAAATTCTTAAAGAGAACCCAGAATCACTTTTTATACACTGACAGCAACTCACTGCTTCTTAATGAACTCTTTGGCCCTTGTAGTTTCTTATCTAAAGCCTGAATCCCTTGATGATGGGTGCTTTCCTACAAGCAGGGAGAAATGGAATCTATCTTTCAGTCACAGCTGGTTGTGTCTGAGCTGGCAAAGTATTGGGATTTGAGGAAAATTTTGATTAGTAGTCAAAATAACCTGGATCCATCTTATTTGATCTGCACTCCCCTAGGAAATGTATCCCTGGAAAATTATTCCAGCAGATGAATTTCATATTGTCTTCTCCAAAAGCATCACTTGTTGACGTGAGTGTTAGGCATTATAAACCCATTTGCAAGGAAATAGTCTCTGTCTAAATGTAGAACATGGAATGTCCTGGCCTAAATACTGGGCAATGAAAGAAAATTGCATATTTTCTTCTCCCCTGGAAATCACAGAGAGCTCTGATAAGGAGGAGGAGGACATCAAGGGGAGGGCTAGAGAATGGCCAGATATGGTATTGATGTAAGATCGCTCATTATACTATTCAAGAAGCATTACTGAATATCTACCATGGTTTAATGCATTAAAAGAACTCTCTTTGTGTTGAATTAAAACTGATTCCTTGTGAAAATATACATTGGAACATTACCTAGCCTCACCATGGAGGTAATTTCACTATGTACTAAGGCTGTGCCAGCCTAGCTGTACTTTTGCTTTTTACAAAGCAATGTGTTAGATGCTTCTAAATGAGTTGCATTTCTACAACTTAGTGTATAATACTATGAATACTATGTCAGTTTCAGTGTATCTTCATTACATAATGACCTTCATTTCACAGTAGCCTCTCATACTTGTTTTATAATTCATTTCAGGAGTTCTTTAAGTCAGACATATTTGTAGGCGGGAATATAAGTATCAGGAAAACTGAATAAAATGTTTCTTTAGGTTGAAAACTCTTGTTTTTAGTGTAATTATTTGGGGATATTATCTTAAGCACATGCCTACTTTTAGCTTAAGAATCTGGTATTAGTGGTTGAAAAGAGAAGCGTGGTGCTACAGGATGAGCCAGGATTTTCTCTTTATGCATTTTTTGTCTTGCAACCTTTCCTTTTCTATGCTTTTTTTTTGGTAGAGAGAGTTTCCAAGAAGTGTTCATGTAACCCTGGGGCTAAATCACTGATATTAGACAAATAAAGCCAAATTATTCAGTACTAAGGCCGTAAGATGTTAAGTTGCTACAGTCCTGTGGAAATGGAGATTACCAAGGTCACACTGGCAGTGCTTGGGGGTATTCCATAGCTTCACTTGGTGATGCTCAGGGAACCATGCAGTGCTGGGGATCATACAGTAACCCTCAGACCCCTGTGCTATTTCCCTATCCCCTTGTCTTTATTTTCTTAACTTGCAAGTTTATGCCTCAACCACTATATTCTTGAGCTATTCTAATTTTGACAGTTTTGGTTTTCTGTTTTCTAATTTGTAGGAAATGGGGAGAATGCTTAGTGGTCAGGGTCTGTTCATATCTTACATGAACAGAGACTTTAGTTCAAGCTCCAGCCTTATGTGGATCCCTGAGCACTGAGAGCTATAGCCCAAGAAACTCATAGCACCACATGGTACTATTGGTGACCAAGAAACACAGATGGAGTTCCTCTTATGACCCCCAACAATGCCGGGCTGAGCAGTACCACATTGCTGGTATGATAATTAATCCTTCCAGTATGATTGACTGAGAATTACCAGAAGTGGGCCTGAGCACTGTGGCATCTTAGATAAAGCACAGAAACAGCTGGATAGAACAGAAGGCTTTTTTTCTGCAATGAACAACTTGATTTGTGAAGGATGTCTACCAGCATAAGCTGGAGAACAGCTCCAAGAGGAGTTGAGGTCCAGTGTTATGCTCAGATGAGGTAGAGTGATGTAACAGCTTATACATCTTCTAGTGGCTTTTAAGGATACATATTTATTCATGATGAGATCGGTGAGCATGAGCAATGGAGGTCCTGTTGAACATATAATGAACATAGCTGGCATGTTCATATGAAACAGAGAAATGTTGTCAGAGGTGTGTAGTTTAGTGTGCTAATGGAGACCAAAGAGACTAGAGGTTGAAATGAGTTTCAGTAGCTGGAACTGACTGGCCAGGGTCTTGAGAGCCTTATTGTGAAAGTGTTCATAAGGTTCTGCTTTGTTCAGATCAGAGCTAATAGAATGAAGGGACAGCTTGTGCCAGGGAAGGGCTGTCACATCCTCTAGACACAAGCCTAGGGACCAGAGAGATAGTATAGCAGTAAGGCACTTGCCTTTCACACAGCTAACCCAGGTCAGATTTCTTTCTCTCCATAGGGATACTTGAGCCTCACCAGAGGTGATCTCTGAGTACAGAGCAAGGAGTAAGCCCAGAACCAGAGTAATGAGTAAGCCCCTGAGTACTACCAGGTGTGATCCCCAAACCCAAAACAAAACAAAATTATATGCCTTAGGCTAGTCTGGTTTAGGTTTTTCTAAGCACAGAGAATACTTATACGTTTTCCAGAGTAAGGAGGAGAAAAGTTGCAAAAATCTCCAATAATTGTGAGGGAGGCCCTCCCCAAAAAACAAAACTAATCTAAGTAGAGGATATCAGCCTCAGACAGTTCTGACCAGACTGCAAACCAACAGAATGAGGATGTCAAATCCCATTTTATATATGGGCAAATGTTTCAGGCCCCAACACCTGAAACTCAAGCTTTATTATGTGATATAGTCAAGGCAGTTGGATTTTATTTCCGTGTGGAAAGCTGGGCTGGCTTGGGGGTGGTGGAGTTTGGAGGGACATCCTGATGTTTAAAACAGGAGTGAGGAGAGACTGGAATTGTGTATATTCTTAGAAGGAAATGCTTCAAATACCTTTAATCTCATTCCCATGCTGGAAAAGTCACCTACCTGGGTCCAGAGCCAGACTATACTTTGCTCAGAAATCTAGGAAGGAGCCTCATGTACTTTGGCATCTTCACTGATGAAGTGCCAGTAGAATCCTCTTTTGATGGACAGCTCATCACTATAGTTGTCACCACCTCTTGCGGGGCTGGGTGGAGCTGAGCTAAGGCCGTGTATGGTGAAGGGACAGCCCTCCAACGCTTTCATGGAGCTGGTGATGGAGCAGGTGATGAGCTCCAGGTCGTTTTCTCTATGTGATTTTTTCATCTTGTACATTCAATCAGCAAAGCAGAGCAGCCTTGAAATGATATGCATAAATATTTGAAGTTTCTGGATTTCTTATAACTCCATTTTTCTTCTAGGGATTAAATGGGAACCAGATGAGAATGGCGTCATTGCTTTTGACTGCAGAAACCGAAAATGGTAGGAAAATGTTAACCTCTTAGTTAATTTTTACTTATTTTTTTGTTTATTGGAGTGGTGTTCCCCAGCAGTGTTTGAGAGCCTGGGAGAAACTCCAGGCTGTCATTGGCTGTCCAGTGCAGGTCTGGTGGTTTGGTGCACAGTCAGTGATAAGGCCCTGACTGGACCTCGTGATGCTAGTGACCGCCAGGACTATTCTGGGTGGTTCTGGGGTCCACACCAGACTGGGAATCAAAATTGAGGCCTAACACGTGCCAGACAGGTGCACCAACCTTTTGAGCTATTTTCCCAAGATGTTCTAACCCTTAGTTATTTTTCCAAAGAGAAAGCTGGATGCACAGCTCAGTGTTCAATTTTCACTTCATTGTCACGTGCCCTAGGTACATCCAGGCAGCAACTTCTCCGAAAGATGTGGTCATTTTAGTTGACGTCAGTGGCAGCATGAAAGGGCTTCGTCTGACAATTGCGAAGCAGACAGTCTCATCTATTTTGGATACGCTGGGGGCGATGACTTCTTCAACATCATCGCTGTGAGTTTTGTGCTTGCTCTGCACTTTGGATTGATTTGAACAAACATTTAGCAGAGAGAAAAACGGTGGTATGTTAGTTGCTAGAGCTAATATGATAAATTTCTATTAAAGGGATTATTTAACAGAATGGCATCTTCTAAATGGAGGTGGAGAGAATGATTGGGCCACTTAGGTTCTTTGGTCTTTTTTTAATGCAGGAAGGGCTGGGTAAATGGAGCCCCAGTCTCAGACCTCCCAAGCCCCATTATCCCCTGAGCTATGCATTGGAATTCTCAGGGAGTATTCCCTGAGCATCTCTACATGAACCTGTCCCCTTTCCACCAATAAAATACAGCATGGTTCTGCACAGAACTTCTGTGGGTCAGCTCTCTGTACATCCTGTTTCTAAATACATAAACACATACTCCCCCAAATTTTGGGGATCACTGGGGCCCATATCAGTACTTTTAAGTGACTTGAAACAAGCTAATACCCAGTGAAATTATTGTTTTGTTTGGGGCCACACCCAGTAGTTCTCAGAGATTACTTCTGGCTCTGTGTTCAGGAATCACTCCTGGTGGTGCTCAGGGGACCATATGGGATGCTGAGAATTGAATCCAGAACACAGCTCTTTGAAAGGAGACTTTCAGAGATATTGAATTTTGGGTTTACAAATCAAGAAAACTTACCAGTCTTTTGTGAATATGCACTTGTGCCCTCATCCCCACACATCCTGGAGCACTTACAGATAAGAAGCTGCTAATTTGAGCCTATCTTTCTTATTAATCTTTAATTACTCATTACAGAAGTACCAGAAATTCACATAATAAGATGAGAGAACTAATTATCTTCTGAATTCTTTATCAGTCAGGATTTATTGTTCTGTTAACAAAACCAATCAATCAAATCATCTCTTATAAGTTAATTAAGATATACAAACACTGTCAACTCTGTAATGAAGAGAGGGTGATTAAGATAATTAAAAGTAGACATGTCAATTATTATACAATAGTTAAGAAAACATATATTATCTTTACCCCAGACTGTCCCCTTATATAAAAGAATCCATTAGAGGCTCCATTAACAATCACTGTACATGTTTATTAGTTTTCAACATAAATGATCAGCTTCAAGACTATTTATGTAATGATTTTGACAACACTCTGAAAGACACTCTGAACTTTTTTTATTGGAAACCTCTGTAGTTAAAACCATGAACTCTGTTTCCCTAATGGGTAAAGGAATGGATCAAATATGTTAGTGAATTTATATTAAAAGCCTGAGGTCATAAAAGGAACCATTAATTAACGGTAACTTTTCACATTGACTGTGTTTAATATAGACAACATATGTAAAATTTTAAACAATTCAGAAATGTTTCCATTTTCTTTCCATTTGGCACACTTTTTCCAAATTTTTCTAACTATAAGAACACATAATTTTTTCATAAAAATAATATAATCCTATTTTATAGCATATTGAGCAATTGGCCTCATTGTTAACTAAATGTATTTGTATATCAGGGTCTTCCATTACCTCTGGTTAACATAAAGTTAGTCACTACCTACCCCCTTTGCTGAACACTGTGCTATTACCTACCATATTTCTACTTTAGAACTATACTGAATGGACTAGTGCATATTTTCTAATTTTTTAATGAGTGTTGGGTGTGCTTCTTTGGAATATAGTCTGTCATTCCAAAGAAGAAGCACATAAAATTCACAAAGGATTCACACACTTACACAGTGTACTAGCTGGCTCCATCTGCCATAGCAAACCACTGTGCACTGAGTGGTTTATGCAACAGAAACTTATTTGCTTATAGTTTTCAAGTCAAAGATAGTCTTGACTTGAAAGTCAAGTCAAGACTTGAAAATTCAAGTCTTGACTTGAAAATCCTGCCAAGGTCTGGCAGGATTTCCTTTGGGGAGACTTTTCTTTCTGGCTTGCGGTCAGGTATCTTCTTGACCTCCTCTGCCTTGACGCATGAAGGTGGGTGGCATCAGGGAGGGTGAGATCTAGTGAGTAAGCTAGTGTCAGGAGACAGTGCCTTGTAAGAGAATGAGAGAGCAAGAGAGTGTGAGAGGCACTAGTCAGAGACAGAATGAAGAGTGGACAAGGAGAGAAAGAAAGAGGAAGAGAAGAAGAGGTGCAAAGAAAACCTCACTCCCTAGAACTCTTTGAAGACATGGTTCTATGATAGTCCACCCTCATGGCTTCACTGAACTCTCATCATCTAACTCCCAATCTGTTACAAGTGGTTACTTGCTTCTGTCTAGTGGGGTATACCTGCAAGTGCCAGGGGAATGGGTATTTTATTTTATTTATTTTTTTTAACATTTTATTATACCACTGTGAGATATACAATTACAACGTTGTTCACGCTTGGGGGTTTCTGCACAAAGTGTTCCAGCACCCGCCCTCCACCAGTGCCCCTCAACCACCACCCATGTCCCCAATTCCCTCCCCTCCCACATCCTGCCTAAATGACAGGTTCTTTATCTCCTCTCTCTCCCTCTCTCTCTCCTCCTTCTCCCACACATTGTGGGTTGCACTCACGTACACTTAGAAGCCATCATTTGCATTTTTTGTCTGTATTTAATGTTCATTTCTATGTTGGTATCAGACCTTTAGACATTTATTCACACATGTTCCCTTCTCTATCTAACCAAACCTCTGACTCCCACGCGCTTGTGGTGATTTCCACTTTTGGTAAGATCATCTGGTATATTTATGTCATACAAATAAATGCAGTCATTCTATGTCTCTCTCTTTCCTTCTGACTAATTTCACTCAACATGATTCTCTCCATGTCCATCCATTTATAGGAAAATTTCATAACTTCATTTTTTCTGACAGCTGCATAGTATTCCATTGTGTAGATGTACCACAGTTTCTTTATCCGGTCATCAGTTCTCGGGCATACTGGTTGTTTCCAGGTTCTGGCTATTGTGAATAGTGCTGCTATGAAAATAAAAGTGCGGATTGTCTTTCCGCTGTGTTTTTGGCTTTCCAGGGTACATTCCCAGGAGCGGTATGGCTGGGTCAAAAGGGAGCTCAATTTCTAGTCTTTGGAGGAATGTCCATATTGTTTTCCAGAAAGGTTGTACAAGTCGACATTCTCACCAACAGTGTATGAGAGTCCCCTTTTCCCCCACATCCACGCCAGCACTTGTTGCTTTTACCCTTTTGGATATGGGCCATTCTCTGTGGTGTGAGGTGATATCTCATTGTTATTTTGATTTGCATCTCTCTGATGATTAGTGATGATGAGCATTTTTTCATATGCCTTTTGGCCAGGGAATGGGTATTTTAAACTCTATCCAGAATGCCCTGTAAATCTGTGCAAGTCTATTTCTTGTCAGCTGGATCCTATTTACCAGAGAGGACATTATCATTTCACCCTTCATTACACTGTCAGTTTTCTCTTGTTTTTTTTTTTTTTTTTTTAGTGTACATGTTGGAGGAGACATTACAGTGTTTTTGAGAGGAAGAATACAATCTTTATTTTCTGTGTTTGAGCCCTTTGTGTATTGTAGATTTTATTTGCACAAATATAATCTACAATTACAGTTTTCTTCTTGGTGCCATCATGGAAAAGGGAAGAAGAAGATTTATACAGAGAAAAGACTTTCTTTAGCAAATTCCACTTGGTTTTGCATGTTTGTATGAAGTTCTTTTCTAAGTGCTTATATACTATATTGAAAAGCTTTCTGATCCAAGTCTTTTCAGAGAATAAACATGAAAAGAAAATGTTAAAATTAGTTTTAGCTTTCATGGACAGGGTAATGCAAAAAATCTATCTAAGACTGATGAGCTAAATGATTGAATTATAACAGAACAGTTGAAATATGACAATGATTTTGTGCAGTAAAAGTTAAAATTTAAGGTCAAACCACTAGTGCATGAAGAGTTGTCTTTGACAAGGAAAAGGCATATTTCTCTGATTCACTTTGAAGTCTCACTCCAAGCCATGCATTACATTAACCATATTATCATAAAAATGAGGGTGCTAATTCAGTCCCATGCTGAAATTTGAAAAATGATTTTACAGAAGCCTAAGCCACACATTGAATGAACAGAGTATTAACTGGGCTGATATTGTTAAATCAATTTAAATACCTCCTGCAGCCCATGTTTGTTGCAGAGTGGAGTAGAGGAGAGCATCATTTGTTAGTTCAACCCAGAACTTTCTGTTGCCCTGGTTTTAATTTGCAGAATTTTCTTTAGAACTGTTTCTCTAGTGCTTTGCTTGCAGTGGATTTGCTTTTTTAAAATAATCGATTCCGTATTAAAAGTATGAGGATGGTATTTTCTTTCAGTGCTCATTTGTTCTGTACTACTAATTATGTCCAGTCATGTTTCAAATTACACAAGAAACTTTTTGTAATGCAAAAGATCTCTCAGATGCCTTGTGTTGGTGAAAATATTGTGGGTTCATCTGCTTCATTAAATAATGCCTGTGCATTTTCATTCTAAAGATTATTTAATCAAAAGTACACCAATAAAACATACAAATATGCAAATATTTACTGGTATTCTTGCATTGTATGAACATGCCAGATTTTTAGTTATACGGGTTTTTTGTGGCAGTTTGGATTCTCTTGTATGTACCCACTTACTTCCTTTACTGTTTTATTTGGTTGTTGAAAGTAGAGATTCTTATCTTGTAGTATTTTTTTTATTTTTGCTTTTTGGGTCACACCCGACAATGCTCAGGGCGTTTCTCCTGGCTCTGCACTCAGGAATCAGTCCTGGCAGTGCTCGGGGGACCATAGGGGATGCGCGGGATTGAACCCGGGCTGGCATGGGCCGGCTGCGTGCAAGGCAAATGCCCTACCCGCTGGGCTATCGCTCTGGCCCCCTTTTTCTTTGTGTCACTATTTTCCCCCTAGCTTTGTTTCTCATTTCGGTAGTCTTTTTTTATAGTGCTGTGTTTTGCTCTTTGTTCTGGTTGTATACTCACTAAATGTTATTGAGTTTTGCATGATAAGTATTGGTGCTGTTTTCATGAATAAGGAGGGTGGGTTATCTTCCCTTGTGAAGCTGGAGATTTTGCATGTGTGAGTGTTAGGTTTGTGGGCAGCCAGGTGTGAGAACAGTCATGAATGGCCTCACAGAAGAGTGTTTGTGTGGTATTTGGTGTTTTTTTTTGTGGGGGATGGTTGTTTGGGGGATATACTTGACAGTTCTTAGGGTTAACTCTTGGATGTGTGCTCTGGAATTAAGCCTGGCAGGCTTCAGGGACTGTATAGGTTGTTGGGGATCGAACCTGTGTTGGCCATATGAAAGGCAAGCACCCTGTCAGCTGTTCTATCTCTCTGGCCTCAGTGCAGTCTTTGAAAGTGATTGCAAGAATACCGATGGAACATAATGCTAGATTATATAGCCAATAAGAGGCTGAATGACAACTTCTTAGGAGAAATGGTAACCTACTGCACACTTTGAGGTAGGCATTAAGCACATGAGCAATAGGAGCATATGTAATAACAATGTATTTTGAAAAGGAAAAAAAAATCTATTTTCAGTTTGTAGTAATTCCAAGTTCAGACCTCTTTGTATTGGCTGCGCATTCAATTTGGATATACTCAAGTTGCAGAGAAGGCAAAGTTGGAATGTAGAATTAATGGGTAGGGATGTTGGTAAAAAGTCAGGGACTAGATTATCCTAAAAGCCATGTAGAGTAATTGAGACTTCACCTAGTGGCAATGGAGGACACATGAAGGTGTCTAATGCACAAGGTCGTATTGAGATGCTCCCCAAAGTGATGCCCATCCCAGTCTTGATTAGTTGGGCCTTCTCTCATCCCTCTTCGGAGGCAAAGGTGAACTCTTTTTGTGAGACTTGAATGTCCTATTTCATCTGTTGACCATGTCCAGATTCAAACATTAAGCAGGTTTCGAGACTTTAAGTATCATTCAGAACCCAAGTCAGCTGCCTTCTGCTCTCTTATCTCTGGGCTTCAATTATATGTGTAAAAGAATTTTACACCAATGAAAAGCTTGCGTGAATCTCCAAGGGCAAGTCTAGTCTATTGGATTATTGATGTTACTTACTCCATAAAGCCGTGGTCATTCATTTGATAGAACTTAAAACTTGCTTTTCTTACTTTAGATCATCACTAAATCCCTATTGAGGCTTTTTGCTGCATCTTTCACATGGGAGGGGTAAGGAATGCTGAGAAAAATTGGCAAAAAAAAAAGGGGAAAAAGACAGACAGGGGCCATGTGCCTGTATCAGAGTCAAAGTCTGGTGTTTGACACTGGGAAGGAGAGAGGAATGAACATGGTCTAGACCAGAAAAAATGTAAATTTATTTTTTTCTGTGAGGCCCCACCCATCAGTGCTGGCGGTAGGTGGAAAGGGGAAGAGAGGAGAAAGACATATGTTAGATAAAGGTGAGACATTCTTCCTTGTACATATACAGCCAGATACTTCCTTTCTCTCTCTTTTTTTGCTATTTTTTTGGGTCACACCTGCTATGCTCAGGTGTTACTCCTGGCTCTCTGCTCAGGAATTACTTCTGATGGTACTTAGGGGACCATAATGGATGCCGATGATCGAACCTGGGTCGACTGCATGCAAGGCACTCTATCTGCTGTACTGTCTTTCTGGCCCCTTCCTTTCTCTTTCTTATTTGCCAGGTTCTTTGTTGACTCTTTACAAGATCATCTCCTTTTTTTCCTTAATGAATTTCTGAGAAAAGTGTAGTTACAATCTCCATTTCTCCAACATGACCCCAGATACTCCAATGACTGTGATGCCTTGATCAAGGTCATCAGATAGTGGATGGAAATTATAGGATTTGAATCTAGATCTCCCTCAGTTGTTTGAGCCATACTGATACTATCATGAAAATCAGAACAGGAGAGACAACTAGGAGAGAGAATGGAAGAGTAGAGCTTACAGGGACTGAAATGACCCCCCACCAGCCCCCTCCCCTGTGGCACTGAAGGGATCCCTGTTCTTTTTCCATCTCCTCACTCATTGTCTAGAGCATTTCCAGAGCTTCCTGGGTGCTGTCCTTTCCTGCTAAGGGAGTTTCTTCATTTCCTAGAGCTTTGTAGGAAGGATTTAGGAACTTTGGGAATAGAGGAGGGTAATTGAATGTTCCTTTAAGTTTGAATCCTATCAGTGGGAAAACGTTAAAGCAAATGGCAGAAGGAAATGCCATCTGGCCAATGATGATGAGGATTGCATACTTTTTCTTCCTTGAACTCTAGATATATGATTAAGTAGAGATGAAAGAGAATGATTTATACTTTGTACTTACGACTGGTCCAAACAGCTCTTCAGTTGTAAATTGATATGCCCATCCCACATCAATAGTTTACATATTCAGAATCTAAGGGACATCCATAACAATTTCCCCAAACTGAAAATTCCCAAATAGAGCAGCTCGGCACCTCGAAGCAGTCCCACACTTGGGAGCTCTGGGTATCCTCCTGGAGAGGAGCATCGGTTAGCTGGGTGAGTATGCTCAGCCAATGGGCCTCCTTGGTAAAGCTGCCTGGTATGCAGTGTACCCTCACATGAACAACGGAGCCCAGCTCCCTTTGGTGATACAGACCAGATTGCTCAGCATAGCTTTATACTGATGCAGTCAAGGGAAATTAGTCAACTGCAAGCTTGGATGATGCCACTAACAAGCTGGCAAGGGTTCAGAAGAGCAGATTCCTCCACTGTGGCCACAGTACACAGTGACGGCAGCCTGGTTTTGATTACTGCACATGTTCCTCCCTGATGAGGGCAAGAACTTCTTGGTCTTCTTACTTTAAAGCCCCCTCTGCAGAATCTTCTTCCCCCACAACAGTTTCAGGTTTATTCTCTCATTGGATCCTGACAGTTTCCCCAGAAGGTAAATAGGAGGTGATTAACACCTTTTTAGGCACAAGAATCTGGGTTCAGAGGGGTTTAGTGATTTCCCCAAGGTTATGCAGTGAGTGATTTGCTCAGACAGGACTTGGATCCAAGCTTTCTGACTCCAACTTAGTCTGTACATCCCAAGAGACAAGAGAATGTGAATTAGGCAAAATGAAGATGTTTTGAAATGTACTTGGAAGGTGGAGGGATTAGAGGGAAAGAACCAAAGTTGGAATCTCAGGAAAATTTGGGGCTAAACTCTACAGTACTATAAAATAAAGGTTGAGTCAGCATAGAGGCTTCAAATAATTCCATGGGTTATGTCATGAAATAATGTCATGGAAGAAGCCCAGAAGATGTCAGCTACAGTGGTGTCATGGTTCAACAGTGGCTTCCCTTTACTGCTCTATCTTCTTTGAGCTTTACTTTTTATTCTTAATCTTGTCACGGTACAGTTGCAAAGTGACTGACACAACTCTACCTTAGCATTTCAAGTTGTGAGGGATAGAGGCAGGAATGAATGGAGGTAGGGAGAGCAGGAAGGAGAGTGAAGGGAAAGAAGAGCCCTTGATTGGCTATTTCTGTGGCTGGGTCACTTGATCATCTCTAGCTGCAAGAAAGTTTCTAAAATCATGTGCCCAGCAAAGAACCAGAGAGCTATGATTAGGGTTCAGGTTTTAGGATTTGGCATAGTACCACCCTGAATCCAGTCAGTCAACAAGGGAGGGTCTGGAGGTGACTATTTTCACCAACTGCCTATGTTAAACCAGTAAGGAATGAGAACTTTAGGCAAGTTCTTATTTTTATTTTACTTTTAATGATTTTGTATTTTGGTCACATGTAGTTGTGCTCCTGTAAGCTCCAAGGCTTAATCCTGGCTCTGTACCTATGACTTATTCCACGTGGTACTCAGAGGTGGTGGAATTAAACTGGGCTTCGCTGTGTACAAGTCAAGTACCTTAACCCCTGTGAAATGCCTTAGAGGAAAATTCTTCAAGTTGGACTCTGCAATTCCTTCCTGGATGCTGAGATGAAATCACACTCCCATTTGTCAATGGCTAATTTCAAAGTTGTGTGGATACATTTATTTTCCATGTTTTATCTAAAGAGACCTAAACTCTAAGGCCGTTGGGATATGACTTCTAAAATGCATTTGCATGTCTTAAAACAAAGGTTAAAGAAAGGACAAAGTTAGGTAATGGGAAACACAGGGGCTAGGGTGCCAGAGAGGAGAATTTGGGGATTTGGATGTCCTGATGGTTTTGTCAAGTCATGTCACTTAGATTTGAATTCAGACTCTACCTCTCACAGGCCCCCAGGTAACTGAGGGCCAACTAATCGCTCACACAGTGCTTTAGTTTCCCTGACTATAAATTGGAAATACCATAGGAGTATTTTAGGCTGAAAATACTCTAGGAGGTTGAGATGTCCTGTGAGTGTCCTAAACTGGGCTGATCTGGATTAAGTAAGTTTGCGTGTATTCTAAAATTAATTAGCACTCTCAGATACTAAAATAAGTATTCTTGATTGTTTCTTCCCCTTACAGTACAACAAGGAGCTTCACTACGTGGAACCTTGCCTGAATGGAACACTGGTTCAAGCCGACAGGACCAACAAGGAGGTAGGAACTGCTTCTAGTTGGTGTATCGGGATAATGACCCAAATCTGTCTTCTAGGTCTTCCAGAATTACAATGATTCTACTTCATTTTCAGATACAAACCAAGTGTACTTCCCTTTCACTGAGGCCCTGGGAACCCCAAGATATAGGATACTTACCACTGTATCACCGTATTACTGTCTTTCCGTTGTTCATTGATTTGCTCGAGCAGGCACCAGTAACATCTCCAAATGTCCTGTCACAAGCAAGTGTAGCCCAAGGTATCTGCTTGTTCCAGGGACAGGAAGAGCCTCAAACCATTCTTCGGGTCATGGAATTGAGGTCCATAATTGTTACTAGTTTTTTGGCATTAAAACATAATTATGGCAGTAAAATCATTTTACTATGTCATTATTTATGGCAGTAAAAAGACTGATGGCAGAAATTTCTGTTACAGAAAATTGCCTTTGAGTTTCTTGTCTTTCCCTATTTTTCATCATATTTTGCACTTGACACCTATCTTGGCCTGTTGAAAGGCTATAGCTTGTGTTAAAGTATCCTAGAAATTTGAACTCACTCATCTCTCCTATTGTATTTAAACAATTGTTGTTAAATATTTCTTGAGGGAATCATTATCTCACCTATGGATAATGCCATCCTCCAAATGCTTGAACCTGTTGAGTTTCCCATAGACATTTCTAATTTAATAAATTTTCGTGATTGGAATGGCTTTGAGGGATATTTAGGGGAGTTTCACAAGCAGTACTCAGGTGGTGCAAGGCCCCTCCAGTAATTATCAGCCTTCTGAGTTTGTGGTTCAGTGCTAAAATCAGAGGATGCAGTGATGCTGGGGCCCTGTGCTACCAGAGATTACCCAGGCTACATCAGCATTGCTAAAATAGCCTCCAGAGTATACCTGTACATTCTCTTGAGCCTCTGTGGATCTTGTTATAATTTAATGTCCTTTGGTGATAGTAAAGGACATCAACAATAAATTTAGAAAACTAGAGTTTACCAACTGGCCATTTATTAAAAAAAAAACAACCCATGTAAAATGAAGGAATTTTTCTCAGGGAAGCCTGGTCATATCTGTCATATAAGTGGCAGTATATTTGTTTGGGAGGATATGTTGGCATTAAAACTTCAGACAGACACCTAATACAAAAGAGAAAAATTAACCTTGAGGATTTAATTTTTTAGGTAGTTACTGGGGTAAGTTATTTCATGGGTTGAAGGTAAACTTTACAAGAAAACAAGATGTTTAATAACTGCTGTATTCTGAAATATTGTAAGCATTTCCTACCACAGAAATATCCTGTGACAAAAGAAAGATTTGTGAAGTCAAGAGTTTAGGAAATAGGATAACAGTCTCCAGTGAAACCTTCTAGGGAATTGTCCTGTTTTCTCACATACATTTCCATAAAGAATATGGTTTCATTTTGTCACTCCTTAATTTGTTAGTATAGCCACAGCAGCTGCAATAAATTCTGAAAAAATTGTATATAATATTCTGCAATATAAAGAGAAGTTGAACCTCCTAGACCTGGAACTAGGCTTCCATATTGATACCCATATGTTGGAGATAGTGTCTCCCACTTAGGTCAATAATAGACACAGACAACAAAGGATTCCAAGAGGAGCCTGTTTCTTTTTAACTGAAGAACCAGAAAACGTTTATGACTGTCTTTGTGGAGCTCCTATTTTTCTTTTATTTACTTAATTTTTATATATTTAAAAAATTTTAACTTTATTTAAACACCGTGATTAACAAAGTACAAAGTTTTTCCCAATAATTTGTTAGATTCATCGTTCAACACCAATCCCACCACCAGTGTGTCCTCATCACTACCAGAGACCCTCATTTTCCACCAATCCCTCATCCCCATGCCTGCTCCCGTATCAGACACTAATTATATTGACCTTTACAGCCCATATAAGGAACAGTATTGATAAAGTCACAACATATTTTCTGGATTGTTATGTGCTAGTATGCCCAAATTCTGTTCGCATTCACTTTCAGAGTTTCTAGAATGTAGTGGGTTTCACTGGTCAACCCCAGACCTACCATCTCTGCATCTCTGGATGACATTTATTTCAAATTTTTCTCCACCTGTTTGAGCCTGTCCTAAGCATCACTTGTATCACTTGTATCACTTGTCCTTCCCTTTGATCATCAATTTGCTTGAGAGGGCACCAGTAACATCTCCATTCGTTGGGAATGAGGACCATTATTGTTACTGTTTCTGGCATACTGAATACACCACAGGTAGCTTGCCAGGCTCTGCCATAGTTCTGGGTTCATCCCAGGTGGCCCTGTCTTTTCCTATGTCAGACTATCAACCAACCAGGGCTAATTTCTAACATCCTCTGATGTGATTTGTTTCCAGTTTTGATACACTTAAAACAATTATTTTTTATCAGAATGTAAAGAAACATAATAGCAATAAATACAGATATTAATATGCTGTCATAATTATATATTTAAATTTATGCTATATAATCCAATAATATATACGTATTTTATATATAATATATGTAAAGCTATATAATGTAATATATCATTTATATGCTATTATAAATGATAGATTTAAAATACCTTAAGAACCGTTGAAAAAACAATAAAAATGGAGAGATCTAAATAGTAACTCATAGGAATGTGGGAAAAGAGACACAGGAATGAAAAACAAACAGAGGAAATAAATGGAAAAGGAAGTGAAAGTGACAGTTAAATACTAACATACCATTAATGATCTAAAGTAAATTGTTTAAAGCACACCAGTGAAAAGATAGAGATTTGCCAAGTGGACTTAAAAGAAATGATCCAACCATATGTTGACTTTAATAAATTGACTTGAAATACAATAGGATAGGTATGATGAAAGCAAATATAGAAAAATATGCAACATGAAAACATTTGTTAAAAAAAGAGCAGGAACAGCCATCTTAGTATCAGATCAAGTCACCTTCAGAGCAAAGAAAATTGGTGGAGGTACGAAAAGGATAATAAATAATGATAAAATGGGCAGTGCTTAGGCAGACATAGTAATATTAAATGCATCTGGACCAAACATTTTGTTTCAAAATTCATGAAGCAAAAGCTAGTAGAGTTGATAATAAAGGAATATAAACTTATAGTTCTATTAGGTACTTGTACACATCATAGTCAGCAATCGGTGCATTTCTAAATAAGTCAGAAGGATATAGAAGAACTAAACAACATCATCAGCCTATTATCCCTAAATAACATTCACCCAGAAAGAACAGAATAGTATCAATGCAATATTAACCAAGGTAAAGCACATCCTGAAAACCTCTACAAATTTAAAGTACTGGAAACTATAGATTGTTCTTTCAGGTATTATTTGGGTTAATGGAGTCAAACTAGAAATTAACAGTAATGAGAACAGAAAATATCCACTTAGAAATGAAGTAAATTGGAGCAAGAGAGATAGTGCACAGGGAAAGTTGTGTGTCTTCTGCCAGGAGTAAGTCCTGAGCAAAGAGCCAAGAGTAACCCCTGAGCATCGCCGGATGTAATCCAAAAAGCAAAAAAATAAATAAATGAATAAAGTTGTGTTTCTTGCATGCAGCTGACTAATTTTAACACTTCTAATATAAGGTTCCCTAAACTTTGCTGGGTTCAGTGCTGGAGGCATCTTGATACTGCCAGGTATAGCTCTGGAGGGCCCCTTCCCTCACTCAGAAACACTCAGGTTGCTCAGTTACTCCCTGTCACTATAGGTCTCTCACATGGCACTGTAGCTGTGCCATGGGCCCTTGCATTGAAACACTAGGCCACCTGACCAAGAATCACAGGGCTGCTCCTTATCCAGGTCTCACAAGCATTTCTTGGAATACCCTTCACCTCCAAAATAAATAAGTGAAATATTCACTGTATCACTGTCTTCCCATTGTTCATCAATTTGCTCGAGTAGGCACCAGTAACATCTCCATAACTCCTGTCACAAGCAAGTGTAACCCAAGGGCATCTGCTTGCTCCAGGGACAGGAAGAGGCTCAAACCATTCTTTAGGTCATGGAACTGAGGTACATAATTGTTACTAGTTTTTGGCATAACAAATAAATAAAACACGGGTAGTTTGCCAGGCTCTTTCATGTAGGCGTTATATTCTCAGTTGAAGGCTCTCATCTCAAGCATTTACTGATGAAACTTAAAGGGGAAAGATCAGGTTTTCAAGTGTAGTGAAGTAAAATATTAGATAGATAATATATAAATCAAGGGACAGACTTGGTGGAAATGAAAACAATATATTAATTGAAAATAAAAAATATAAATAATATGTGGGTCAAATAGGTTTTGAGAGGAAAATATATACTACCAATGCTTAAATTAAACTAGAGGGGCTAGAGAGATAGTATAGTGCTTAAGGCACTTGCCTTGCATGCAGTCAACCCAGGTCTAATTCCTAGCACTATATATAGACCCCGAGCCTGCCAAGAGTGACCCCTGAGTGCAGAGCCAGGTGTAAGCCCTCAGTACCACAAGGTGTGGCCCCAAAACCAACATAAAAACAAGAGAAAATATTTTAGTAATGGAAGTTCCTATCTCAAGAATATAGAAAAAGAAGAGCAAAATAAGCCAGAAGTAAGAGGAGGAAAATATTAAAGAGCAGGAATCAATTAAATTGAAATAGTGGAGAAAAGTCAAGGACATTTAAGCTGGTTCTTGAAAAAACCAACAAAAAAATTAGTTTCTCTTAAATCCATTAAAACAGCATTCTATTGGAATAAAAACAGACCTGAGGACCTATGGAATAGAATTGAGTATCCTGACACCCAACCTCAAACACATGATCATTTAATCTTTGATAAAGGTGCAAAAGAGTCCCACACTGGAGTAAGGGAAAGCCTCTTCAACAAGTGGTGTTGGGAAAACTGGGCAGTGACATGTAAAAAAAATGAATTTGGACCTGTGTCTAACAAAATGCACAAAAATCAGATCAAAATGGATTAAAGATCTCAAGATCAGACTTGAATCCATAAAGTACATTGAAGAAAATATAGGAAAAACCCTCCACGACATTGAAGCTAAAGGCATCTTCAAAGGTGAAACATCACTAACAAAGCAACTCAGAAGAAAAGATAAACATATGGGACTATATGAAACTAAAAAGCTTCTGCACCTCAAAAGAATCAGTGACTAAGATACAAAAGCAGTCCACAGAATGGGAAAGAATATTCACCCAATACCCATCTGATAAGGGGCTAATATCCAGGATATATCAGGCACTGGTAGAACTTTACAAGAAGAAAACAAACAACCCCATCAAAAAGTGGGGGAGAAGAAATGAACAGAAACTTCAGCAAGGAAGAAATTCGAATGGCAAAAAAACATATGAAAAAATGCTCATCATCACTAATCATCAGAGAGATGCAAATCAAAACAACAATGAGATACCACTTCCACACCACAGAGACTGGCACATATTCAAAAGAGCAAGAACAACAACTGCTGGGGTGGATGTGGGGAAAAGGACACACTCATCCATTGTTGGTGGGAATGCCGGCTGGTACAGCCTTTCTGGAAAACAATATGGACATTCCTCCAAAGAATAGAAATTGAACTCCCATTTGACCCAGCCATACCACTCCTGGGAATCTACTCTGGGGAACCAAAAATACGCAGTGGAAACACCATCCCTACTTTTATGTTCATAGCAGCATTATTCACAATAGCCAGAATCTGGAAGCAACCAGAGTGCCCAAGAATTGATGACTAGATAAAGAAGCTTTGGTACATCTACACAATGGAATACTATGCAGCTGTTAGGAAAAATGAAGTTATAAAATTTGCCTATAAATGGATGGACATGGAGAAGATTATGTTGAGCGAAATTAGCCAGAAGGAGAGAGACAGATACAGAGTGACTGCATTTATTTGCATAGCATAAATATATATGTACATATTAAGATACCAATATCCAAGGTCAAGTGAAACATATATCAGGAGGTCTTGTCAAAGGTGGAAATTATCACAAACGTGTGGGAGTCAGAGGCTAGGTAAGACAGAAAATGGAACAGTGTTCTAACAATTGTCGAGGGTACTAATGCCAACCTAGAACTGAGCATTAAATAGAGGCAAAAAGATACACATGACAACCCTTTAATGTATGTTCTGTAATCCATAATCTGGAAGGGAAGGAAAAGAGAAAGAGAGAGAAAGGGAAAGAAATAAAGAACCTGCCATGGAGGAGAGCTGGGGGAAGGGGAGGGAACCGGGGATGTTGGTAGTAGGAGATGGGCACTGGTGGCTGGATGGGTGCTGGAACACTGTACCGACCAAAACCGAAATATGAACTTTTCAATCGTATATCTTTGTAATTGTAAAAATAAAAAAAAATATGAAAGCAAAAATCTAACAAGATTAGAAAAAAAATGCTACAAATACTGGGAATAAAAGAGAGCATTACTATAGAAAAAGATTGTTAGAATGATAGAGAACATTATTCATTACAATAGATGATAGAGAATAGTCCAAAATTTTTATATTTATAAATTTGACATCATACAAGTAGACCAAATTCTCAAAATTACAAATTGCCAAAATGTGAACAAGGTAACTAGCCTCAATATTTCTATAAATATTAAATAAACCACGTTCATAATTCAAGGTTTCAAAAGAAATATGCAGACTGAGAGAGTTTTGCTGGAGAATTTTTCAAAACATTTAAAGAAGAGTTATTTCAGTTTTACAGAATCCCTTCCATAAGTGTAGAAGAGGGAAATTTTCAAACTCATTTTTGTGAGGCTAACGTTTATTGATAAAACAGACAGTACAGGAAAGAAAACAACTAACAAATGTCACTCATAAACTTACATTAAACATTTTCTAAATCTTAGCACATCAAATTAAGTCTATGCGTATATATCGGAATAAGTCACCACTATTCAGAATAATTTATTCCAGATATGCAAGACTGATTGACATCACTGTCTAATCAATCAGTGTAACTCACTATAGAAGCAGGCTAAAAATGGAAAATCATGTGATCACATTTTAGTGAAAGAATCTCATAAAATTGAACACAAATTAATGATTTTTTGACAGCAAACACCCCCTGGCAGTGCTTAGAGTTTACTCCTTATTCTGTGCACACAGGACAGTCCTTGTTGTGCTCGGGAACATATGACTGAATAAAGGCGACTTCATGAAGATAAGCACCTTATCCACTGTACTATCTGGCTGCACTAATTCATGATTTAAATAAAAAACTCTTAGCAAACTAGGGCAATAGAAACCACCTGAAATTGACAAAAAACATTTTATATGTATATACATATAAAATACATGAGATATATATATATCATGTATCATATATATATATATATATATATATAACCATGCATTTAAAAACTATAGCTAAAAGCAAATGTTATCATGAAATTTTCAAAACTTTCTTTTTTAAGATTAAGAACAAGCAAGGGAGTCCATATACACCATTTTTAGTCAACATAGTGCTCTAAGTTCTAGCCAGAAAAATAAGATAGCGAAGAGAAATTAGGTATATTTTACAAAAAGCAGAAAATTAAAAAAATTATTTCTTTTAGAAGATATTATATGCATAGACCCTAAATAGAAGAAAGCAATCACCAAAGTACTAGAATTAATAAGTAAATTCAGTAAAATCACATGCAAGTAAGTACACAAATGCAAATTACATTTTTAGATACGAAATTTGAACATATGGAAGCCAAAATTTAAGACACAATACTACTTACAATTGCTCCAGTGAAAGAAACCTAGTAAAATATTTTCAAACAGGTTTTAAAAATTACAAATGCTGACAAAAGAAGTCAAAGAATGCCTGAACAGATGAAGGGTTGTTCATAATAAGACAGGAGGACTCAACCTAAGAGATCGCAACTTCTTCAAATTATCTGTAAGTTTAGTGGAATAAACAGGTGTATTCTAAAATGTGCAGTTCCAGGAACTAAAATAGTAAAATAATTTTGAAATGGAAGAAAGTATTTTTAAATACTTTTGAAATGGAAAAAAAGCCTGCCTAAATCTGTTAAGGCTGTCATATAGTTACCGTAATTGATATAGTGTGGTATTGATGAAGAACAGATAGGTTTGTGCAATAGAAGTTCAATACTTAGTGATGCTCAGAGTTTATTCCTGGCTCTGTACTCAGGAATTACTCCTGGCAGTGCTGGGAGACAATATGGGATGCAGGAAGTTGAGCTCAGATTGGCCCACATGAAAGGCCAATACCCTACCCACTGTACTATCACTCTGGCCCTGTGTTGACTGATTTTTGACAAAGGTTCACGAGAATAGCCTTTTCAACATAGGGACTGAAAGAACTAGATATTCAACCAACAATCAAACAAATAAAACACTTGCCCTTGACCAAATTACACAGGTTAATTGTTATTAAACTAAAATAAATGAGGCAAATTCAAGAATCATAGTTATGACACTAAAAAAAAAGATGTGATAATAAAATAAATCAAAGGAAGAAGAAAATTGTACAGAATTTCTACCATTAAAAAACAGGAGAAAATATACAGAATCATGAATTAGAAGAGTTCATAGGCTTAATACAAAATCACAATTCATGGAAAGAAAGCTTAATAAAATGGAGTGTATGGAACTTGGGAAAATATTTAGTTTTGTGAAGGACCCACTGAAAGGATTAAAAGTTCTGTGGTTTGCAAATACCTTCACACAATCTGTAGCTTGGGAGAAGATATTTACAAACCACATATATCATAGAGAATGCGTATGTAGAGATTATATAAATAACTCTGAAATTCAACAGAAAAAGCAAACAGTTCATTTAGAAAATGGGCAAAAGATACGAAAAGGCATTTCCCTTTGAGAAAATTATGATGGCAAATAATTATATTTTTAAAATTAATTAAAATTATATTAAAATTAATTAAAATTATATATATTTTAATTAAGTATATAAAAGCACATTAAATGTCATTAGCCATTTGGGAATGCATATTAAAATCCCAGTAAGATATATTATCAGAATGGTAAGAATGAAAACTCAAAGGAATAAAAAACATCAAAAACTGATGAGGATGTGGAGAAACTGGATCATTCATACCATGCATTGCTGATGGGAATGTAAAGTGATATTGTCTGGAAAATATTTGACAATTTTTACATAAAATTTAACTATGTAATTGAAATTTGACCCAGAATTTACTCTGGGTCATTTTCTCAGATGAATAAATGCCTGTACTTAGACAAAGACCTTTACACAAATGTTCATAAAACTATTCACAGTAGCCCAAATTGGGAAAAATTTGGAAGTCCTTCAAAAGGTGAATGATTGTATAAATTATGCTACAGCCCTCTCCTGAAATATTCATTAACAATTAAAAAAACTGTGGATACATGAAACAGCCAGAATGAATCTGTAAACTTTGGGGAAACTATCCTTAGTGGAAAAAAGTCCTCCCCAAATAATATACACAGTACATACTTTTGTATAACATTTTTGAAACGACTAAATTAAAGAGATAGAGAACATATTAGTGGTTGCTGGAGGATGGGGCAGGAAGTTGGGAGAGCACAGTGCTCATCATCAGGGTAGCATGGCAGATCCTAGTGATAGAGGAAATATTTTTATTCTGCTGTAGTATATCAGTATCCTGGTTGGGATTCTGTACCGCAATTTTACAATTTTGAAGCATCCACTGGAAAACACTGATTAAAGGTTATGTGGTATTTCTGTGTCATTTCTGACAGTTGTCTAAGGATCTCTATCACAAAATAAAAATTCAATTAGAAAATAATCTTCAGTATATGAGGAAATTGTAAAATGGCTTTTCCAAATTAGTGTGAATAGTTGAAGAATGTGTGTTAAGTTTGTTTGGATATTTAGAAAATAATTAGTGATGGTGATTTAGTTTTTAGCTATTGAATCATTCAGTATAGTTTATTTTAGTAGAATTTAATGATGAAAATAGGAATCTATTTGGTAAAAACAGATGTTGATTTATCTAATTCTCACTCAGTAGCTTTCTAGGTGATAGGTACTCTAAACTTTATAATAGTTCTTGGCCTTGTTCAGTGGTGCTCAGTGCTAACTCCTAATTTTCTGCTCAAAGACATCCTTAGCAGTGCTCAGGGACCATGTACAGTGAACCAATTTGACCATTTGCAAGGCAAGTGCCTTAACCCCTGTCCTATTTCTGATTTTACAAAGTTCCTAAGCTGTTGTTTATCCAAGAAGTTGTATATCTGTCCTTCAGATCTGAGTGAGAGTTTAGCTGGATAAAGAATTCTTGCTGAGGCATTCATTTCATTAAGTTTTTTTTACTATATCCCACCATTGCCTTCAGGCTTGGAGGGTGTCTTCTAAGAAGTCTGCTGAAAGTCGAATGGCTGTTCCTTTTGTATACAATTTCCTTCTTTGATCTTGCTGCCTGAAGAATTATTTCTCTGTCTATGGCATCCATGACTTTGCCTAGGATGTGTCCTGGGTTCTTTCTATTGGGGTCTCTTCTTGCTGGTATGCATCGGGCTTCTTGGTTCTGGATGCCTTCATCCTTTAACTCGGGGAACTTTTCAGCCAGGATGTTTTAACTGTTTTAATTTCCTTGGGGTTACTTTCCTGCCCCTCTGGGACTCCGATGATTCTTATGTTGTTCTGCCTGGCTTCATCCCATTGTTTTCTGTTCCGTTGCTGATCCATTTTTCCAGCTTTTTTCCATCTTATGTAGTTCTGAGTGCTTTCTGCAGCTCATCTTCAGTCTCACTGATTCTCTCTTCCGCTGCTGTCATCCTACTGTTGAGAGCCCCCTATTGTGTTTTTCATTTCATCTACCGAGTTTTTAAGCGATGATATTTCTATTTGCATGGTTCTCATTTCTGCTCTCATTTCCTCCTGTAATTTATTGACTGCCCTTTCAACTACTTTGTTTATGTTCTACTGTATTTTATTGGACATCTGCTCCATTTTTTCGTTGAGCTCCTTAAACATCCTACCAATTTCTTCTCTAAATTCATTGTCAGAGAGATCATGCACATCTGCATTCTTTTTTGAGTCTTCAGGGTTGATTCCTTCATCTGTTCTTCGAACTGGGGATCTGCGTTGTTTCCCCATGATGTTGAGGTGTTCAGGGATAGATTCCTCTAGTGTACTGTTTCTTTTTCTTGAGGGTATTACCTTCCCTTGGTGTTGAATTTCCTAGTTTTTGTATTAATAAGCAGTTGCGTGAGCGGCCGCCCACCGGGCCAGCCGCACACCGCAGGGAGAATACCTGAGTTGGAGACAGGCCAGTGTGAGAGTTCAAAATGTCCGTTTATTTCCGCTTCCGCTCGGACTTCTGGGGATTGTAGTTCCACCTTCTGCCGAGGCCTGGGGCTCTACGACCCCAGGCGCCCGCCCAGCCGCACACCCCAGGGAGAATACCTGAGGTGGAGACAGACTGGTGTGAGAGTTCAAAATGTCCCTGTCCTATTTCTGTAGCCTTGATACTCTATAACTGTTAAAGAAAGAGGAAGGGATTTAAAGAATTTAAAATATAGGCAATATTATTGTTTGATGGTTATATCTTTAATTACAGTGATGAAATAAGATAACTACAATGCTCAAATGACATAATCATGTTGATGAAATAAATAGAATATAAACAAATATACAGTAAAAATCACATCTAATAAAAAGAAAATACTGTGGACTTTTATTTGATTTTTTTTGGAAGAGGGTTAGACCACTCTTAGTGGTGCTTAGTACTTTAGTCTGTCTCACAGGGATCACCCCTGGCACACTCAGGGGGACGATCACGGGGTGTTGGAGATAATTTTAGACTGGCCATGTGTTAGGCAAGTGGCACACCCACTGATACTGTTAATATAGCCCCAGCATGGATTTTTTTAAAAAATATTTTATTTATATCACTGTATCACTGTCTTCCCGTTTATCTTCGATTTGCTAAAGCGGGCACCAGTAACATCTCCATATGACCTGTCTCATGCAAGTAGAGTCCAAAAGCACCTGCTTGCTCCAGGAACATAAAGAGCCTCAAACCATTCCATCAGGTCATGGGAATGAGGTCTATAATTGTTACTGGTATCTGGTATACAAATACGACACGGGTAGCTTGCCAGGCTCTGCTGTGTGGGTAGCATACTTTATTTATATAATTTATCTTATTTTTATTTTGGCTTAGTGTAAATAATTTAGCATTATTTACAGTAGTTTTAGGATTATTGGGTTTTTAATGGGATAGAACCCAGGTCAACCACATGCAGTGCTAGCTCCCTTAACTGTCTATTTCTCTGGGCTCAGGTTTTAGTGGCACAGGTTTGCCTTTTTTTCTGCTTTTATATTGGAAGAAAATTCCTGAGTTCAAAGAATTTCTTTTTTTATCTTTTTTTTTTTTTTTAAATTGTGGGTCATACCAAGCAGTGCTTGGAGGACCATGTGATACAAGGGAACGGATCTGGGATTCCTGCTCATAAAACCTGTGTCTCAGCTCCTTGAGCTAACTTTCAGGCTCCTGATTTTTTTTATTAAAATATTTGGGAATTTTCAAATAAAGATAAACTCACTTGGGCAGTTTGAACCAGTTTTCTTTGAAGGTTACTCCCAACCAGAACACTATAGCTTTTGTTTGTTTGTTTGTTTTTGGGTCACACCCAGCGATGCTCAGGGTTACTCCTGGCTCTGTGCTCTGGAATCACTCCTGGCACTGTGTGGGGACCATATGGGATGCCAGAGATCAAACCCGGGTCAGCTGCATGCAAGGCAAACGCCCTACCCGCTGGACTATCCCCCTTTTTTTTTGGTTTTTGAAATACTATAGCTTTAGAGGCTGCTCTTGGTGATGGCCCACCAGACCAGATGGTTCTATGCTAAGTCCCTATGCTGAGGCCCTGCAATGTAGTTCTGCTTGGGCATAGCAGTGTTGGGTCTTAGCATTGTTGGGAAGAGTATTGGGAGCCATCTTCTCCAGCTTCTTATTCCTAGCCCTGAGCCATCCCTCCTGTCTCTCGTTTTCTCATTTTTATCACTTAATTGATGTTAGGCCATGTACATTCTGGGCTCAATAGTATACAACAAATTTATAATAAAACAAAAATGGGAATTTATACCTGCTTGCTTAACATTCAAAAGTCTGCAGAATCTATGGGTAGAGAAAACTACAGTCAGAATTTCCATTAGGATATCAGGGTAACTGCTGCATCTAGTCCCCTTCATGTGAGTCTTTTGTGAACTCTAATGGTTTCTGCTAGGCCAGGTTCCATTATGGGTTCGTAAGTGCATCTCGTATGGACAGTTTGTCCTACTCAGCAACAAGGTCTAGGTATCTTCAAGCATAGCTAGAGTCAGACATGCTTGGTTTCCCTGAAGAACACTGAGCAACAGCCAGCATAGTGAGGTTGATGCTCAGTAGAAACATGAATGAAGGAATGAATCAATGAGTACATGAACAGTCATCTAGAAGGGGATTCTATTTGAAAAGTAAAGCGCCTTTTTAGTTTTTTATTTCAATAGATCAGAAAAACATGAGGACAAAATCCAGAATGCCATTCTGCTTTAATATAATCAGGGCTGTCTGACTTAGATTGTGGGTAAAGTGATCTGATTCCTGAGCTGCCAATCCTCACTATTCTGTCTAGTTGAGGCCAAATCCCTGAGTGGCATCTGTGATGTTATTTTCTCTCATTCTTTGTGAAATGGGACTGAAGGATTACAGTCATCTATATAAACCTGTGGGGAGCTGGCAGCATCACCACTGACGCTTGCCTACTGTTCTATGAGTTCAGTCACTCCGACAAGTATGTGTCAGATCCTTTGGGATCTTTCACTTTTCAACAAAAATACCTATGGTTATCCTGACGGGTTCTTATGACAGCCAAATAGCTATGATTCTTTCCAATCTATGTAACTTCTTTACATGGCCCTTTCCTTGGTGACCATTATCCTGTCATATCCAGTTAATGAAAGGACACAGAAGAGTTTCTCAAAGGTGACATCTGGGATTATTATCGTCATGTTATCTTCAACGCAATGACAGCTGGTTCTGGTTTTACATTAAGGTGACTTCTCCAAAATGCAAGACTAGATAACTTTAATTAAAATCATTTCTAATGAAATTCATTAAAAATTGACAGGAGTGAGAGAGTTTCAATGAGTATTTGAGATAGAATGCATAAAACAATGCTGGTCTCGGCCATACTACGTTATCCTGTTCACAGAGTTCCTATGATTTTTGCTTGAAATAGCCTGTGAAATGTCCCTTAACAAGTGATGTAGGGTACTATTAAGATTTTGTTTTTTATTTTAAAAGATGTTGTTTACTGTCTAATGAGAATTTTCTCTGCTGCTTATGTACTAAAGAACTGACTTTTTTTTCTTTAAGGAAAAGAAACCATGACAAATTGGGTGAGCCTTGGCTCAAATATAGAATTCAAATGAATAAAATCTCATTCTAATCTACTTCCAGACCTTCTGAACCATTCATCAGACCTTAAAATGAACCTCCTGTGGTCCCTCTGGTGGGAATAGAGCAGGAGGAAGGAGCGTGATATGTTTTTGCTCTGGTTTTATAATGAAGATGTTCTGAAATTCACTAAATTTCTTGGCTCTGTTTAAGATTCATTTGTAAATATTTGTTGCAAAATCGACTAGTCTTAGAAACTCTCATCTTACTTAGGAGTTTTAATTTTTTTCCCATGCGAACAGGAGATAGATACTGAGCATCTCACAATTAACAAAATGATACACCACAGTTGCTGACATTTTTCTAGTACTGCTTCTTCCATCCAGAGCTCTGTCAAAGGAGGCAACCCTACATTGTAAAACTAATTGTGACCATATGGGCACTAAAGAACCAGTAGTCACTCAGTTGAGTGGAGCTGTGAAGGCAATAGGACTCATCTAAAGACGTCTTCCTTCCCATCTCAGGATTGCTACTGACATTTATGCAGATGTCCAGACATAACCTACCAGCTACGCTGGGCTCCTTCTCAGCCTCCAAATCCAACTGATTATTTTGCTTCAATAGATCTGCCCCTCTTCCTCACATTCTTGAATTTCTCATCTTTCTTCATCAACACTACCATTATCTCTAGCATCTTTGTGGTGAACTCCACACAGATGGTAGCTTCCCTGCCTACAGCACTGATCCACAGCTAAGTGCTTCTGTGTAGAGCAGGAAGCCTGGCAAAGCACAGCACTGCTCTGTACTATGCTTGTTTGCCTAGAGGAACACTCCCATATCTAATATGTAAGAGAATTAGCTTTCCCTCTAGGCACTGCCACGGTATGGGCAGTTGAATTATTAGACCCTTCCTTACCAAGTGTTCCATGACATGCCTCCTATTTGTCTGCTCACTCGCTTGTCTTACTGTTATGACATTTTACCCTTCACTGTTCTCTGCCAGCTTTCTCTCTCTCCCTTTCTCCTCTTCTGTTCCTGAGTCAGCCATCAAAGTTCTGCTGTTCTTCACATACCATATTAAACCCAGGATTCACACAAGGGTCTTCCTCTTTCATGTCACTCTTTTTCCTTCCTATTCTCCCACATCTCCTGTCCACTTAACTCGTTTCATCCTCTGGCCTCAGATAAATGATATTCTCTTTAGAAACCATTCAAAGCACGTCTTGCACTCCACAGTGTCCCCCTTGAAGCCACATGTTAACCTGGCCGCTCTCTAGTGTTGTGCCCACCTAGTGTTTGGAATCCAGCTGTCCATAAAGTGCAGTGAAGAAAGGAAGGAGTGCACACAATTAAGTTGCGTCAGAACTCTCATGGTATCCTGTCTTACTAGAAGAAAGTCTAACTTCCTTTCTGGTGCATGTAAGGTCTTAGGAACAGTATTGCCCTGCCAGCTGCCTACATTCTTCTTCCACTCTGTGCACAAAGGCTCTCCTGTCACTTTTGTTGTTTATTTTTTATTTAAATGGGGCCACACCTGGCATACATTCAATCCCTAGTACTGAAAAAAATGAACAAGAAAATGGTCAAAACTTCACTGTTTCATGAAAATGCAGCCTGATAATTTGCTGCTACTCTTAAACATTACCTGGCGGGTCACTGTTTATAGGGAGACCTAGGTGTCATCCATTAGTATCCATGCTCCCAATATGATTATGTTGTACACTTAACTAATAGCAATGATCAGTGTATTAACTAATTACCAGAACCTACATGTACGTAACGTCACTATTAATAAGAAAACTACCAGCACAACCTAACAGCCTGATGAGGAATTTCCATCTGTGGGTGGCCCTTGATAGACTTAATCAGTATGCACACTACCATCTCATTCCATTAGTTTTGAGGCATTAGACCTGTTGATTTTTTTCAAACTTTGCTACAGGAGCTGAGAAATCACTGAAGGCGTTAATGCCACACAACTACAGTCTGTGCTTGTTGCTTAGGGCCAGTGCTTCCCGGGCTATCCAAGATTTAATGCCACAACCAGCCTATTGAGGTAAAACCTGGGCAGAAATAAAATGCCACTATCTTTGCCTCCATCTCTCCCTCAGCTGTAATTGCCTCTACCAGGGAAAATGGTACACTTTGATCACTCAGAGCTGTGGCAGTATTATCCAGTAAGCACCGAACACATGCATTTCTTGGTTCACATTCATTTTGCACCTGAAATAGTTTTGGATCAGGAGTAGGAACTGAACACGTTTCCCAGAAAGGAGGTGTTGTCTGACCCAAATCTCGCCAGTGCTGCATCCTCAGACCCTCATACAGTGTCTAGTGCAGTCTGTCAGCTCCCTGGGACTGAAGCAAAAATGTCACACATGGTCGAAAACCTGAAAGATAATGGAAAGAACCTCCTGCAGCCTTCCTCCTACCGGAGCTCTCTGAGCTCCACTCACTCATTGTTCAGATCCTGTTGCTGCTAACATAGGAGCAACCTCTTCTCCCTTAGATAAGAAGAATATTTTTCTTCCATTGCCTCTTTCTTTAATGAGAAAAGATAATCTTCTAGTGATAAAACTTAAATGATTTTCTGTAAGTCTAGAAGATTTCCTGGGTGTTTACTGCCAACTCTTGCTGAGTTGAACTGGATTGACCTCATTTACCAGCTATCGGGTTCTTCAAGGGGAGCATCCCGCACGAATCAGTGTTCTCTAGCTGGAGCTGATTTCTCATGATCGGTTCTCAGGGGCCTGTGGTAGAAAAGCAGCGTGTCCGACTTTTCCAAGAATTGGTATTGAAAACTGCATCCTGCCTGGAAGTCAAGATTATGGAGTATGTTTGGAAGCTCGTGGAAGCTGCCTCATAATGGAGGAGTCTGCTGTGCTTGTTATTGCTTTTCCTTGCTCACCAGCTGCATGGACCTCCTGCAGTTTTGTTCCTTTGTTTCATTGTTCATCCACCCGAATGAGCTGAATGGAAGCTACAGATAGGAGAAGATACAGTTCCCTATGCTCAGCAAGAACTGAGGTTGGAGCCCCTCACTCTCCTTACACTTCTGGGATGTGGCACTGCATCTCTCTGCTCATAGCATTCTTGTCTTCTGACTCATTTCCATTGATAAGTAAATGGTGCCAGTAACACTCAAACCATGTGTCCAGAGTCTTGCCATTGCAATTGTGCTAACAGCATAACTAACTATAATCATGCTGCCATCACATTTTTATCCCAGATATCTCCTGAGGATGAGTTTGCTCATCTTTGTCTAAAAGTCTTTTCAAATGACTATTTTCTAAATACTCAGTTGTGGTCATTAAAGGGTTAGATGACTAGAAATCAGCACCTGCATCTTAGAAACCTTTGCAAATCTATTTTAAGATGTGTAGTTTCCTGGGCCTCCTCAAAGCCAAGTGAATCACAGCCTCTTAGCCTGAGCCCCAGAAGTTGATGAACACATTGTCAGAGACTTCTGTTGCAGTCAATCTGCAGACAGTTGGCATTGCAGTTTACTTCATCTCCAAGTGTGAATCTCCACTTGCCCTAAAATAAACTCAATTCTGTTTGTATTTGTTTGAATGTAGTTGCATGAGCCTTCACCTTCCGATCTCACCAATGGCAGAGCCTAAACTTGAGGCCCTGATTTAAATGTATGAGTCATCTTTGGAGAGAAATGTTCTTTTCATGTCTCTTAGTTGTATTACAAATCTTCATTTTTCCCCTTGATGTTTGACGTAACTTGCATACTTAACACATTAAATTAATAGGTGTGAAGTACTCTATGCATAGTTCCCAGTAAAGAAAACAAATAAAAGTGTTGCAGATTAATTTCAGCCTTTCAGGACATCAAGAAATTAAGTCATTGGTGAATATAGACGGACATGCCCAGGTAGAGTAAAAAATTCCATGAGTGGAAAGAGGCTTTTAATATAACGCCATGTTCAGTCCCTCTGTCTATACTAAGCTACAACCACCATCAGCATGGACACCTTATTTTCAGCACCTAGTGAAGAAGAAAAGTACAGTCCCATGGTCAAACAATAAGAATTTCACAATGGTAATAGGACAGCATGAACCCAGAATGATGTATAGTTTCTATGGGACCCAGCTTTGGATTCGTAATATTTACTTCTTTCTGCCCATGTTCTACTTTTTCCTACTTGTCTATGTCTCTTCATATCAGGTCTAATTAACAGTAAGAGTCTTGAATTAGTGCAGAGTTTTTTGGAGTTAGTTAGACTGAAATTCAGCATATACCCTCTTTTTTAATGAAATTCATGTCCACTTCATAGTGACGATGTGAATGGTACTATTGACCACTAGAGGAGTCCAGTCTTTCTCCTCACACCCCAGGAGGGCTTATATTTGAACCCTTTAGAAATCCCCAAGCCCCAGTGTCTGGATTTGCAAATTAGACTTGAAGCAGCTCAGTGTCTGCTCTTGTTTAGACATTTCCCTGGTCTGACATAGAAGGCTTTGGTGGGTGGTCCCCTTCTGTTCGGTGTCACTATCAACAAATGTGTGGAAAGAAGAAATAACCGGAGATGCGGGCAAGCTTCAATCAGCTTGCCTTAATTGGCGAGTCGGGTGCCTTTGTAGCACAGGCAGAATCAATTAGGGAGTGGGCTGGGAGGCAGTCTTGGCCAGGCCACCCGGCCTGGCACGGAGAGGAGAGGTGAGTAGTTCCTCCCAAGAGGAAGCGGCTCTGTTGGGTTTGAACTAAGTCTCCTGAGCCTATGTTTTCCCCCACTGGTTCCCTTTCTGTTGTTTTTCAGAGAATTCCGTCTGCCAGGCTCTCCTTATCCCCCTCTGTGCACTTGTCTTCCCTTTCTTTCAAGGGCCCAGCCTGCTTCCGGATATCCTCGTAGGTCTTCTGCTCTCAGCTGACTTGTCTTGATGGTGCTTCCTTCCCCAGTGACTGTGTCTTGAGCAGCAGAGAGTCTGCAGAGCTATTCTTCTACTGTCCCCACTGCCTTGGGTCGATTATCAAGTGTGAGCACATGATAACTTGTCCATCCATCACATAGAACTGGCCATTATTACTGACAGGTGAGAAGGTAGTTTTGAAGCAAAGATCCCAAGATAGAGAAATTCTTCTTGATGTTAAGTGAAGGACATCGCCCATGAGAATAGATTTATCTATGTGATGCTTCTTCCACATGAATAAAAAATCCCATTTTTTTATTGTTAACATAATTATGAGTATGGATGAGCTCAGAGGAAAAAGAATTTGCCTGTATTCCTATTGTCAAAAAAAAGTATTTTTTTGTGTTTATCCTTGAAATTGCTATACCAGATATACATGTTTTTTAAATGTTAATTTTACTTGTGTCTTTTAAAATTCATGGTAAGTTGTGATAACCTTTCCAGATCCTAAAATATACTTTTATACTATTTTAGATCACTCTATAGTATTCCATCTTTCTTTCTCTTGAAAATAGTTTGCTTCTGTTTTTGTTTAAACCATATTGTGATGAGTATTTCTATAAAAACATTTGAATGTTTAAAAATATACAGTCTTACAATTTTATGGGGCTGGAGGGCTTGCCTTGCATTTTGTTTAATCTCCCACTCCACACACACAGACACACACATATTTGCATACACAGAAATATGTATTTGTTGATGCCGTAATTCAACAAGTACTTGCGTCTACTTTGGATGTGGCGCTATAGTGGTTTGGAGGGCACAGAGTGAGCAAAAAATGATAAGACCACATCTTTTAGAGTAATATTAAGTTTGTAAGAGGAGACAGGTCACAGTCTAAGTGATGATTGCACCCTACTTGAGAGCCCAGTCATGCCAATATTCATGTCTCCATCTCCATCCACACCTTAGCCTTTACTAAAAATTCAGGGGACTTTGGATGTCAACTAGGAGGTTCAAGCTTCTTAGCCTCTAAAGTAGCTCTTCCCTTTGTCTTCTTCAACTTAGTGAAGGTCAATCCAAAACCTCAAGTTTCAAATCCCCAGGCTTGGCATCATCTTCTTTCCTCATCTCTTTCCCTGCTGCCTAGACACCAACAAGTCTTGTCACTGGAAGAACAAGAAAGTAACCACCCCTTATGTCCTCTCTATTCTCACTCTGGAATAAGGCCCTTTTGTCCCCTAATGGCGATAATATATTTCCTGACTCACGTCCGTGTTTCTATCCTTATCCATCCTCTGTTTCTTCTGGTACCCAGTCTGATCACCATTCAGTAGGTAGGGTGAGAATTATGTTTGTAAAATGCAGGCCAGTTCAAACTCTCTCTGTTGGATGACCTAAAGTGGTTCAGAATATAAAAGCCAAAGACAACCAGAGCCTGCATCACTGGTCACCCAGTGATCTCTCAAACCTCATCATTCTGTGACCTTCTATTCAGTCAGTTCTGGTCTCACTAGCCTCTGCACTGTTCCTTCATCCCACAAGAGTTGCTGTCACCCTGGAATGTGGGCGTTCCTAATGCATGAGGGGAACTTCCCAAATCACCTTCTGAATGGCTTTTGACTGTTTTAGGTCACTCTCCAAATGCTTCCTCTTCAGAGCTGTCTTCTCTAACATCTGTTTAAAATAGTAACCCCGGGGGCTGAAGAGATAGTATAGCAGGTTGGATGATTTGTCCTGCATTTGGTCAACCCAGGTTAGATCCCCGGCATCACATGTATTCCCCCTGAAACCACAAGGAGTGATTCGTTAGCACAGAAACAGGAATAAGCCCTTAGCACTCTTAGGTGTGGCCTCAAAACCAACAAATAAATAAATAAGAAATAAACTGACTTGAACTGCTCTGTCAGTTTTTCTGAGCACACCTAATTTGAAATATGGTAATGTTTATTTCTTAACTGTATGTTTATGACTTTGCAATCCATGTGTTAACATAAGAGACAGCTTCTGAGGCAGAAATATATGTTGTGATTAAAACTAAATTTGGATATATGAAAGATATTTAACAAACCAGTTTGATTCATTTAAATTTTAGTTGTGGTACCAGAGAGATAATATCATGGACCAGAACAATGCTTTGCATGAGGGAGGCTTGGGTTTGATTCTGGTACTGCAGTGTAACCCATATACAGAGCCAAGAATGTCCCCGCGCACTATCAGATGTTATCCCCAAACCAAACAACAACTGAAAGATTAAATATAATTTTAATTAAAGTCAGAGTATAGCAGATAAGATTATTTAAAATCAATTTTATATATAATCAAAGTACTGTTAGGATGTCATTCACTTGCAGTGAACAAATAATGTTTGTTCACTTTGGATAACCTCCTTAAGATTTATTTAAAAAAATCATGGTCTCTTCTTTTTACAAAGAAAAGAAAATCTTGAGGCGATTGTATGTCCATGACTCTCAGAAGTCAGAAAAGGGACAAGCTGTTGTGGGCATGTCCAACAGTAATGATATCTGATGGCACCTGGAACCCAGTGCCTTCCCAATGACTCCAGAAACATTCTTATGCAGAGCTAGGCTGAATTAGTTTCTTAAAGAATCCTGGTATGTTAAGAAGTGAATTTTGAGGGAAGTTATTGTATGCCAGGATTTCAATTAAAATGTGTCACTGTCCTTTGCATAGCTTCATGAATGATGAGGAATGTGTCTGGCTTCCCTGCCTATCAGGCTTATTGTCTACCAAGTCTTGTGGTTTTCAAACATTGTGTGACTTGGGCATTTCATGAGCTAATCTCTGGAAGACAGCTGGCAAAGAATACAGAATCTGACCAGTTGTCACAGCTGTACCATTCTCAAAATTGCAGAGAGACTCCAGCCAGTAGGTTTGTGGTAGAGGTCACTGACCTGAATTTCTCTGAAAGCGGTTGTATCGCTTAAGCCATGCTCCTGAATTAGTTTGCTGGGGCACCCAAACAAAGTAACATAAACTGAGTGCCTTAAAACAGCAGGTTGTATTGTGTCAAAATTATGGAAGCTCGAATTTAGGTAATAAAAGAGAGCCGAGCCAGACTCCTCCCAGACTTGTAGAAGAGTCCTTCCTTCCTCTTCCTAGCTCAGGTGTTTGCTGACAATCTTTGACATGCCAGAGATGATAGCTCAACTCTCCCTCGAGTCCTGTCTTCACCTGCTCTGCGTCTGCCTTTATGCAGCTATCTTCTTTTAAGGTATCTTAGTCCTTTTGGGGTATTAGGAAAAAAAAATGTTTTCTGTCGTCCTCCTGCCCGCACCAACTAGGCCCTGAGAAATCGTACCTGATTCTTTCAGAATCTACAGTTGATGCTGAACAGTTATAAAGTGTGTGCCAGAAATTCAGTGGAACAACACTGTGAACACTGATATAACTGAGCCAGATAAGTGACTCTGCAGTCAGTGCAGATAGGAGCTTTTTGATGGCAGTGAATCACATGCATACAACAAGCTACCAGAGACCTCATTTCCTTTGCATTTTGGATATTTTATTTCTGCTCCTCATAGTGTCTTTGTCTTCAAGGATGCCTTTAGATTAAGATGAAGGGTCTTTTCCTAGCAGACCAAAATATACATTCATTTTGAAGTGACACCGATCTATTTTTTTTCCAACCTAGGTGAAAAACTAGTCTTCCTTATCTTGATTTTAAGGCTGGGCAGTAGGCAGAGCAAGGAGAAAGTTGTTTATCAAATTATATAGAATCAGTTGTTTTCTCACTTAACCATGGAATGCACATTTTCTTTCCATTTTTTTCCTCTCCTATTTTTCCATTCATTGGTCACTTAACAATATGTATTTCTCCTGTCGGGTTCTTGTTTCACACTTTGCAGAGAAATTCTGCAGTCATTGTGTGTGTGTGTGTGTGTGTGTGTGTGTGTGTGTGTGTGTGTGTTTGGAGCCAAACCTGTAGTATTCAGGGCTGTTCCCAGCACTGTTTTCTGCTGTTGCTCCCAGTGGTAAGTAGGGGCTCAGGATGCGGTGCCAGGGTTTGAACCCAACCTGGGCTTTATGCATGGAAGGCACATGCTCCAGCCTGGTGCTTTCAGCCCCACGGTAGCATTTCCAAGGCTGAGGAATTATTCTCAGTTGCAGGAGCTTAGAGTGATTGATAGAGCAAGTCTCAAATAGCTCCAAGACTCTCAGGCTTGTGACAGGAGGAGAGTCACATTTACTCGGAAATTTCCTGGTTCTGTTTCAGTCAGCATTTGTGCTGCTGCTCTGCATACACTTTCATACCCTGAGAACACAGGCACGAGACATGGACAGAGTCCTTTTCACCTGCCTTCTATTTCTCCTGTATGAACTCTAAGTGCACTAGTCTAAAATGAACGTGACAGTACATCTCTACTTTCTTTATTTTTATTTATTAATTTCTAATTGAGTCACTGTGAGATAGACCTGGGTTTTAGTCATACAGTGTTCCAACACCTGTCCTTTCACCAGAGCACCTTTCCCAGCACCAGTATCCCTAGTTTTCCTCCCTCTAAGCCCCAAATCCCCCCCACCTGCCTTTATGGCAGGTACTTTCATTCTCTCTCTCCCTTTGCAATACAGATACTGAGGGGTTCTCATATTTCTTTATTTACTTTCAACACTCAGCTCTAGTTCAACATGAACATTTCCAACTATTATTATCATAGTTATCCCACCTCTATCATAACTACCCTCCACCCCATACACACATGCGGTAGGTTCTAACCATTGACAATTCCTCCTGTCCCTGTATTCCTGGCCTTTGATATTAGTCTCATACTATATTTTATATACCACAAACAAATATAGTCATCCTATATCTATCCTTCTCCTTATAACACATTTCTCTCATAAGCAGTGTACACCTGCCTCTCCCAGTCCCTCGCCTTGGTCATCAGCTTCCTGCTTGCCAGACATTGTTCCAGTGCTGTTCCAACCATTGTCACTCCTTCATATGAGATTTTGGAGAGAATATTCATAATTTGCCTTGGAAACGAACTCATAAACTTTCACATGTGCAATATTTAGAAGCAAAGGACAAAACCCCAATTTTTAAGCTTTTTTCACTAAAGTAGTATTTTATTATGACCACTGAGTTGGAATGGGGTTGGAGAAAAGCCAGAGTAAAACTGTGCAAAGGGAGGGCATGCTTTCTCTAGCTCTGGTTCACGTCATCCATTTGTTTGTTCCTGGCTTTTGTTGAGTGTCTCCATATTCATCATTGTGCATAAGGATCCTTCTGGGCTTGATCCCTTTGTGAGAAAGAGATCCCCTGGAAAGCTGTATTATTCTGACACCCTGCACCCCAAAAGTTCCTCCTATATCTTCCAGTCCCCTTCGATGTCTCCTACAAAGCATAACTCCGCTATATACCTACCTGAGTGGTCAAACAGAAAATGTGCTCATAGTATCTAGTGCTGGCTAGCATATTGAGAACTGGGATCTCTCTTGGGGCATTGATGACATTGTCAAATGATCAACCACTCTGAATAAATGGCTTGACAATTTTTTTGCAGTTTTACATATACCCATATTGTGTGACTTAGTTACCTCACTTCTGAGTATATATAGATAGAGAAATAGAAATAGAAGTGTATGGCCATAAAACAATCTGTAGCTAAATAGGCTAAATAGGTTACATTGTAATCACTCAAACCATAAATGAGCCAAATACCCTACCAAAGGTAGATGAATGAGCAAAGTGGTTTACCCAGAGAATTAGAAAAGAAAAACCTATTGATAATCTTGTCTAATTAGGAAGATAGTATGACATTAAGGCCATTATGTTGGTGGGAGAAAAATAAAGAGATTGCATATAATGGCATTCCATTTATGAGGCATTCTTAGAGGAAAATCTGATGATAGAGACCATGGTTGATAGAAGTTAACAAACAGGGTAGTGTAAGAATAGGGGGCATATGGTAATAGAAAATTATGAATTATTAATCCTGATGACATGGTAGTTTATTCAAATATATTCACATGATGAATGTCTCATTAAACTGTATGTTCAATAAGAGTATACCACCTACACGGCAGAGCCTGGCAAGCTACCAATGTTTTATTTGTTATGCCAAATACTAGTAACAATTATGGACCTCAATTCCATGACCTGAAGAATGGTTTGAGGTTCTTCCCTGTTCCTGGAGCAAGCAGATGCCCTTGGGCTACACTTGCTTGTGACAGGATGTATGGAGATGTTATTGGTGCCCGCTCAAGCAAATCGATGAACAGGAAGACAGCGATATGGTGATACAGTTCAATAAAATGAATATCCATAAAAACTGGTAAAACCAAATAAGATTTATAATTCTGTTACAATTTTGTCTCTATTATTCCAATACATTTTCTGGTTTTAATATGACAAATACATTATTAGTAGGATAAGCTGAGTGTAAATTGAAAATTATCTTAATACTTTTACAACTTCTAAGTGAGTTTACAGTTATTTTTCTGTAAAAAAATAACTGTATGTCAAATAGTAAGGGTGGTTGTGTAAATCTGGTATCCTAGTATCCTTTTGTAAAGCAAGTTTGAACCATGCCTCTGTTTTATATTGGCCAATTTAGTGGTTCTCAAAATATTTGAAGAAATAGTGGTTCTGCGACTTGATGTTAATAGATGTGCTGAACAGAAGTAAAGAGGAGGAGTTTACTGATCAAATAACATTTAGAAATGACAGATTAAGCCAATTTTTAAAACATATCTTTGCTCAGGACTGCCTGGAGCCCTTTTAAATGCTCATGTGCATTGCGCCTCTCCAACAATTTCGATATAGTTGTCCCTGCTTATCTGTGGTTTGGCTTCATGTGGTTTCAGTTACCCAGGGTCAACCTGGGACCAGAAATATTACATCTAATCAGGTATTTTTATATCCAAGAGAAAACATTTGAGTCACATTCTAGCAGTATTTTGTTATAATTGTTCTCTATTAGATATTGCTGTTAATTACATATTATACCTAATTTATAAATTAACTTTGTCAGATATATGTATGTATAAGGGGAAAAATAGTATGTAGCGTTTGGTTTCACAGTTTCACACACTCACAGGGGGTCTTGGAACACTTCCACCATAAATAATGGAGAGCTACAGTAATTCATTTTGCAGCATTTCCAAACTTTTCTATAATATCATTTGGTTAAGTGAGTTTTCCTGAGGAAAAATCCCCAATTGGGAAATGCTGTTGTGTTGGTTTGCTGGGACTAATTTAACGGATTGCTACAAATGATCTCATTCATCTGTGGTGAGAAACAAAACAAGATTGTAGTATGGAACAATGATAAATCCTTGGCCTTGGGTTATAAAACTGAGATTTGTGCTATGGTGTAGCAAGAGGGCAGGGAGGGAAGGGCTTGGTTAGAGGAGGAAGGGGTGGACTATATGTGACGTGGGGACAGTGGCGGAGGATCAGGGGCACTTTGCTGGTGTTGAAACATATTTACATATGGTAACTTTGTATACCCAAACCATAACTATTAGCACTATTGTAACTACATTGTGTAAAGTATAACAAACTACAAAAACAAAACAAAATCTAATGTCTTCAGAACATCATTGCTTTTCTGCAGTTCAGGAGACTGGAAATCCAGTTATCAAGGTGTCAGCAGGGCTTGATATTCTCCGGTCTGCAGAACCTGAAGAGTCCTCCCTTGCCTTTTCAGGCTATGATGGTGGCTAGCAGTGCCTGGGGTTAATTATTTGCAGTGTCTGCTCTCCCATCTCCGTGCTCCACTGTCCAACCCACAAGGCAGCATCTCCCTTTCATGTCTTTGTCTCTTCTAAAGGAACTAGCTTGTACCAGGTTAGGGCCCCAACCTAATGGCTTCATCCAAACTGATCACTTATATCAATTAGGTTTTAGGTAAGTTTTTTTTTTTTTTACTTTTTGGGTCACACTTGGCAATGCTCAGGGGTTCCTCCTGGCTCTTCACTCAGGAATTACTCCTGGCGGTGCTCTGGGGACCATATGGGATGCTGGGAATCGAACCTGGGTCGGCCGTGTACAAGGCAAACTCCCTACCGAGTGTGCTATCGCTCCTGCCCCAAAATTCTTATATTTACAAGAATATGCCACCCGCACGGCAGAGCCTGGCAAGCTACTCATGTTGTATTTGATATGCCAAACACCAGTAACAATTATAGACTCATTTTCCATGACCTGATGGAATGGTTTGAGGTTCTTTATGTTCCTGGAGCTAGCAGATGCCCTTGGGCTACACTAGCATGTGACAGGATGTATGGAGATGCTACTGGTGCCCACTCGAGCAAATCGATGATCAACGGTAAGACAAGTGAAGTGATACAAGGTAAGACTTAATGTATCATTGTGGTATGAGATTGACTACAATTTAACCCATAATAGTTCTTAGAGGTACTTAAAAGATTGGATGGGAGTAATGAGTGGATGGGTCTTTTGCTACAAGGAAGGCACTGGACCTTTGTGAGGAGTAGTGAATTCTCCACTTATATAAGGATGTTGAACTATACCCTTAAAATTCTGTGTTGCAAATATTTAATCAAGATAAAGGATAATACATAGACAGATATATATTTCTCTTTAAAATGCTAAGCAACATTTATAATAAATGTGTTACATTTTACTTGGCTGATTTGTATTTTTCAGTATAAGCTACTTATTTTAGTTTGACTTTTTTGATCTTTAATTTTGTTAAAGAACCATGGTTTACAAATTATTCATAGTTGGATTTTAGACATATCATGTTCTAGCTCTAATCCCATCACCAGCGTCTCCTTCCCTTCACCAAAGTTCCCTGCACCCCACCCCACTCCCACCCCCAGCTTGTGATTTTGACAGGTGCTTTTCTAAGTTTGTTGAAGTTTTGAGCTCTTATTTTCAATGCTGTTGACTCTATTTAGCCAAATCACTCCTTATACCACCGATGTACTTGAATCCATTTGATACCTGCTCCCCACTGCTTCCTGTCTATCTCTTTTTCCTCCCTGGATTTCTTTCTTTCTCTGTCCTTTCAATCCTATGCTCTGGGACCAAGGGTGATGTAGGATCCCCCCTTTCACACCTTGCACTTAGTCCATTGTACTATAGTTGTTCTATATATCACATAAAAGTGACATTTAAAAAATCAGCAGAAATTTTAATCAGCAGTACATGGTAGCATCCAATATAGTGATTCTTTGAAAGTCTGTTCCCATTCTTTTTCCCTCTTTTGATTCTGGTCTGGTTCAGAGTCATGAGCTACTTTAATGCAGACTGATTTGAACATGGGCATCAGAACGATTGGATGCAACTTCAGATGGTTTCTACAATCTAAAATTTCCTAAGACTCACATTTCAAAAGCTACTTTTCAAATATCTCTGGTTCTCTCAGTTTTTCTTCCACTAAGAATGAGTCTTAGACTCTTTGCAAATATGGTGTTAGGGCATATTTTCCCGTCTTATACCAAAATGGAGAAAAACATACATATTCCGTGGTTGTATCTGGGATCCTTAGGGAGTGACTCAGCTATCCCTCCTGCAGTGATAATTTTTGGGTTTACGTTCAAAGTCATACTCAGATTTTGATCCGAGTGAACATAGCTAAATTGACTTTAAACACATATTAGACCTGTATTCTATATGTGACATTTCACATATTGGGGAGTCACATGGAGTTGAGCTGCAGTTTTTAATTGAGTGACATGTCTAATCATTGATCATGTCCCAGAATGTATTTGTTTGGGGATATTTTTGATTTTTTTTTCAATAGCTATTAAATGACTCTCTCAATGATCCGCATGACATTTCTTACCTCTTACAGATTCCCTTGTGACACACGAGTTGTTGTCTGCCAGTGTACCAAGGATCATCTCGGTGGACAGCACCAGTGTTCTCTTAGCTTAGCCAAGTGACCTTTTGTCCTGTCCTCAATATACTCAGAATGTCATTTAGCTTAGACCCATCCAGTAGTAAAGTCATTTTTCTTCCAAAAGCCTGACCAGGGGGCCATTTTTGATAATTTAGTATGCCCACTCTTGTGATCAAGTGAGCAGCTTCCATTCGCACCTAGAAATTTGGAGCAAGAAGAGCGTATGGGTCTCCAGTCTCTCCTCTAAATTGTGAGAATGGATATGCAATGCACATAAGCATCTTTGTGAACTTGAGCAAGAATTATCATTTTGGAGAAGGCAGGATTTTATACATGGTGCTACTCTAAAATGACATTCAGATGTTGGCAGAGAAAGCAAAGAGTGCAGGGAAGAGGTGATTGGGGAGGAGGGTTGTCAGTTGCAGAGCTCAGTGTTTGAGGCACGTGGCATTAAAATATAATAATAACAATTTCAGCATACAAAGAGATGTTTGAATTTTATCTTAAAATATGTATGTATGTGTTAGCTTCCTCATAGTGCTGTACTGCTTTGTCAGGATCGCTTGAAAAGAGTGGAGAGAGCACACTGGCACTTTCATTGTCTTGTCCCAGCTGGGGATGGAGTTTTACACTGTCTCTGCTCCTTATCAGCACTGGACTCTCCAGGTTTGTCCTCTTTCCTCTTCTCTGGCTCTTTTCAGAGCTCCATAGAGGGTGAAGGAAGACTCACAGACACCCAACTAGTGGAAGCAGGAAATGGAATACATAAAACACTGCCTGTTGGAGAACTTTTTTCCTTTTTCTTACCTGTTATTTCCTGGTCTGACTCCTCTGACTTAAGCTGCAAGTCTACTGGATTTATCCAGAAAACTCTCCAGGGACTCTGCCTGTATTGCTGCACATCAGTCAGTGATTGTGTGTGTGTGTGTGTGTGTGTGTGTGTGTGTGAGATGCAGTGCATCTTGATAGATCACCTGGAATCAGAAGCAGTCCAAGGATTCTAAGCAATAGAGGAAAAGCCAAATGGACTTTATGGAAAGAAAATCAGGGGGTGTCTCAGAGGTCTTGGACACCAAATACTTAGACTGTATCAGCTCCTGCTTTACTAGATTTGTGAAGCGCTTAGCCAGATGTCAGGTTATTAGCATATTTTTATTATTCTTCTTTACATGATGGAAATAATGATTTTCTTCTGAAAGTCCCCTCAATTTCAATTAGAGGTGAATAGAGATGTGTTAATTAAACTCCTGAAACCTATGTCTACCAATTTGAGAAGCAGATAACCTATGGGGCATGGGGAAAAGACAGCAGCTGTGGAAGGCAAAGGACAGCTAATTAGTTTGGGATGTCCAGTAGCCAAATACCACATGAGGACATAGTTTTTGAGTCAGCTAAGCTCCCACTGTGGCAGACAGGACTGGGCAGTTATTTCTGTCTTCTTCAGGGTGATGGTCTATCTGCTGAGGACAGCCCCATGAATCACTGAACTCACTGGCACAGGGGAATGATCTCGACCTGCCCCTGTGAACAGACACATTCTCTGGAGCTAGGCATGATGAAGAGGAGGAATCACAGCTTGCACACAGGTGGATGGAAATAGGATGGATTAGGCAAACCCCAGTACATGGCTCAAAGCAGCAAAGCTTAATACAGTTCATATTTAGTTGATTTAGGGCTTTGAACAGCAGTACTCCATGATATGATATGCATTTTATGCATTAATTTGCACTTTACCTGTCAGGTAGATTTTACAGTCATGAAGAAGCATTTTCCTTCAGTACAACAGCTTGCTTGTTTAAGAGACATATGTCTTTACTCTTACAGTGACAATAAATTAAAGTACATAGTTTCTTCATTCACCTATCAGAAACTAGTTGATAGAGAGGTTTCTTCTGATATTTGCTTTTACAGTGACAAAATCTTAATTTTCCTTGAATGAGAACACTCATATTGTTCCCCTATTGATTTTATGTCCTGTTACTGAAAATCCATATATCCATTTCTGGTGTATTTTATTTTACAGCATGTGAACAGTGTACAAAATATAGCATTTTGTGATATCTATCTATCTATCTATCTATCTATCTATCTATCTATCTATCTATCTATCTATCTATCTATCTATCTATCTATCTATCTATCTATCTATCTATCTATCTATCTATCTATCTATCTATCTATCTATCTATCTATCTATCTATCTATCTATCTGTCCATTATCATGATCTATCTATCTATCTATCTATCTATCTATCTATCTATCTATCTATCTATCTATCTATCTATCTGTCTGTCTGTCTGTCTGTCTGTCTGTCTGTCTGTCTGTCTATCATCCATCCATCTATCTATCTATATATCTATCTATCTCTCTCTCCATTATCTATCTATCTATCTATCTATCTATCTATCTATCTATCTATCTATCTATCTATCTATCTGCCCATCCATCCATCCATCCATCATCTTATCTATCTATCATCTATCTATCTTATGCATATATGATGTATATATAGCAATTGAATATATAGAGATATATGGGTACCTACACATGATATGTATATAACAATATGATATAGATAGATATTGGTTTGGAGTCACACATGGCAATGTGCAGGTGATATACCTAGGGTTGCACTCAGTAATTAATCCTGATTGTGCTTGGGGACTCTGTGGGATGCTGGGGATTGAACCTGAATTGACCGTGTACAAGGCAAGCACCCACTTGCTGTACTATCCCTGCAGCCCCAGCATCCATGTTTCTGTTTACCTGTTGCAGATCTTAAGTCTTTGAGAAGTTATTCCTGTTTCATTTTATGAATCCCAAAAACCTGTCATTCTACTTTAGTTTTGAGTCTTTTAGCCTCTGGATCCTTAACCATTCAAACTGGTAGCATACTTATCTTTGTGTTTGCAGTGTGATCTTTTCCCTTTATTGGCAGACGTGAACTTGTGGGCAAAGACTAGATCTGTTCTTGCTCAACTGATCAAATATATAACACATAGTGGATTCTTCATCAGTATTTGGTGACTCAGTGAATGACTGTGAGCCAGTGAATGAATAGGATAAAGATATGGGGTGAAATATGCATGATGTTAGTCATGCAGCCTTCACCACAGCATAACAGAATGAGGGTTGTGCTGTAGGATACCGTTGAGACTCCTTCTGTCCTTAGGTAATAACACTTGAGTTTTCATTATGCTCTTGGTTAAAGGTAGAGTCTTTCTTAGCAAAAGCTTATACTTCCTGCTTCTTTTATCAAACATCTTATAATTCCAATCATTCTTTCCTCATTCCATTCCATTTCTTTTCTTTCCTTTTTTTGATAAATTCCTTATCTAGAAAATTCTAATTCATCTTATTTCCTTGTTACTTTACCCACTCTTTCTTGGAATAATAGCATGGCCTTCATTATCTTCTTGCACTATTGTTTTTTTCTGCCCCTTCAATCTGAATCTTTCTGTTCTTTTTCTTATTTCTGTCTTATCTCAGGTATGTGCCCAAGGAGAATAAGCAACTGTAGACTATGGATGGTAAGGAACGGGATGGTAGTGGTGGCTCTTGAAGTAGAGAGTGAACAGGATGAACCTGAAATAGTTTGTTTTACTGGCAGGAAGCTCTCACTGCTCTGTAAAGGAAGGACTTGGGACAAATCTAAGACTAGAGACTCTCTGGCTAAATATGTGATAAATTAATGACCCCACTCCCCAAATTCAGTAACATATTGATGTACAATGTATTTTAGGATCTGTACCATTACTAAAGTGATAATTTAGAAAACCCAGAAGTTCGTAATGATACTAAAATGTAGTGGGAGGAAAACCTTTCCTAGTTACCTTAAAGCTAATTTTTGTTTTGAAAACCAGCAAGCAAATAAAGAACGCAGTAATTCATCCAAATTTTCTCTATAAATGTTTCCTCAGATAATCAAATAGTGCCAGAGGGGAAGTTTTCCTTACTAAACATTTTTATATAATAGATGAAGATGGATAATACAATTAAAATATTTCATCTAATGAATGAATACACTCAATAATGGTTGCCAGTATCTCAAGGAAATAAAAAGACATGTGTCTGGGGAAAATAGCATCACCATGTATGACTGTTTTGGAGATTTAAATAGTTTGATAAAACTTGCATGCAATTAAAGTAATGCATGCAATCTCCAAAGTAGTCACACAAAAAATCTCCAAAGTAGTGACACAGAAAAGTTCTAATTGAGTTATCTCAATGATCCAGGAACTGCAAAGCTGTCCCAGTCATGAAGGTTGCCCCCATTGAATGGGCTACCATAGGGAAGACTGAACATATCTGTCAACATTCAGGGTGAGATTCCAAAGATGTGTTCTCAGCATTCCCTGCCTTTCACCCTGGATACAAAACAACAAATGTCTGGCTGTGAGGAAGAGGAGACTGTCTCCTTGGAGGTGCTCCATCTGCATTGCATCTTCCTGGGTCCTGACTATAAATGCACATCTTTTTTGGAGTCCAGGCTTCCAGGTACCTTGGTGTGGTATTTGGATTTAACCACAAGTGTGACTTCTGTCTGTTCTCACACACTGCAGCTGATGAAGGCATTTTTCCTCCAGGAAGCAATTTTGAGTCAAATGAAGGTTTTCGTATAGTTTATAAAGGAAGAATTTGGACCTTCAGAAATGTCAGAGATACATGAAGGGTGAGCCTGTTGTTTACATGCATGCCATCACACCAAGCTGAGAGGCAAAGCAGACCCTTCTGAAGGCCAAGTAGCATTTGGACTGTGGTTTTTTCCAGTCTTCCAAGGTTCATGGATGCTGGTCCTATCAGAAACTGAACTGAAAAACCGAAGTACTGTAGCATGACTGTGAGTCTTCCTACACTGAGTCTTGCTGTGGACAGACAGTTCTCCTTCCTCTTCAGCTCTTTTCCATATTTGGAAAGCAGACTATCCCTGCACACCAGCATCATCTCACATAGGCTAATTAGTGCTTCTGCCAAATGAAATGAGATTGCAACTAGTCAGATACCTGCTATGAAATAACTCATGGCTCACATTCAAGAGATTGATCTAGTCTCTAATTTGGCTCTAGCATCAAACAGCTGCTACCTTCAGACACCTCCGTTTGTTAGCCATCATGTTAAGGAGAATGGGGATTGGTTCATATATGGTTCTCTCAATGTCTGTATTTCTTTCCACAAACTGCAATGGTCTGAGCTAGCTTCTTTAAGGTTGGCTTCCTTGGGGCTTTCCAGTGTCATGTTTGAGTACCAGGTCACTGTACAGTTTCCCTACTAGAATCAAATAATTGGAGCCTAAGTGGCTGAACCCTAAGCTGTGAAGTAGCAATATCTGAAGCTGTATGCATTTCCTGTGAATTGTTTCCACTGGATGCTGTTCGAGGACTGCAAGTACATGCCCCAACAGTGCTGTGAAACTGAATCGGGGCATTTCTCAAACAAGGGGGAATCATCTCAGAGTTAGGTGGAAGGAGGGTGTTTCCTGGAGGAATTATTTTGGGATGAAAGTTTCATATTCATTTTAAATGTTTCTTTAAAATTATTTAAAATTTTTATAAGAATTTATAAATTTACAAAATTTATATTTAAATTTTAAAATTGATTTTTATTAAAACCAAGATTTATGGAGGCCAGAGTGATATTGCACAGTGTATAGGGTATTTACTCACCCCAGGTTGATTACCAGATTCCCATATCACATGAGTGCAGAGCCAAAAGTAAGCCAGGAGAACAAAGCAAAACAAAAAAAAAATTAAATCAAAAGCCTCATGATTTAATAAGTTTTTTATAGTTGGGTTTTAGACATAGTATGTTCCATAGTATGTTCTCAGATGCACAGAACATAGCTGCTACCAGCTCTCCCTGTGCTCAGCTGATCATGAGGCGCCCGGGAAGAAAGGCAGGTTCTAGCCCTGGCCCGCCAATCCAATAGAGCTTTGCAAGAAGCCAGAGGAACCCCTCCCCCTCTACATACACACACACACACACACACACACACACACACACACACACACCATGAGGCCAGTCATTTTCAACATCCAGACTCAACAACTCGGCACAGCTCCACCCAAGAGCAAAGCCGCACTGTTCATCAGTAAATGCATGAGATGAGAGCCTACTGAGAGTATACCACCTGCACAGCAGAGTCTGGCAAGCTACCCATGTTGTATTTAATATGCCAAAACCAGTAACAATTATAGACCTCATTCCCATGACCTGAATGACTGGTTTGAGGCTCTTCATGTTCCTGGAGCAAGCAGATGCACTTGGACTACACTAGCATGCCTCAGGACGTATGGAGATGTTACTGGTGCCTGCTTGAGCTAGACAAGTGATACAAGTGATGTTCCAGCACTAGTTCAGCCATTGGTGTCTTCTTTCTTGCATTAGAGTTTCCCTCTATCTATTGCCCTCTTTATTATCTCTAGCTTGTGACTTTAACAGGCACCTTTTAAAATTGGTTGTTAATGTTTGGAACTCTTGCTGTCAGTGTTGCTAACTCTGTGGTTTGGATATTTAGCAGTCTCACTCCTTTACACCACCAATGGACTCGCATCCCATTGACCCCTTCTCCCTGTTGCTTCCTGTCTATCAAGAGCCCATATTTATATAAAAGTCTAACTTGGCCTTGCACTTCATCAGTTAGAGAGAAGGGTACTGACATCCTGTGGGCTTTGACAAATTTGCTTTTACTGCTGCAGAGTGGGTTTGAGCTCTGTGGTGTTGGAGATGTCTGAAGGCTTCATTGGAAGTCTCAGTGAAAATTTAATAGCAGAATGTATTAAGTCCACAATCCTGGGGATCCTGCCCTCTCGTCAGGCTGGCCTCAGAGCACACTGCTGCTTTAGTAGAAGGCAGGTGGCACATGTTTGCTTCTGACAGAGTTAACATTTTAGCTTCTTAGTTTTAGTTTGTCATATGATGGCATAGTGCAGTGTAGCTAGCTAGTAAATTCAAGTTCTTGTACCAGAATTCTGTGTTCCTAGGACATTCTGAATGCCAGGTGTGGGTAGGACAGAAAGAAGAGTAGATTTATGTGCTTTCCATCTCCTTAGCTCACAGGCATGGGCATCTTCCCAGAGATTTCTTTTAGAAATCACAAACTCAAAATGAAATATTATGGAAAATTTCAAGAGTATGATAGTAAAGAATAAGGTCCAGCCCTTCTAACTTGAATCCTGTGCTAGTATGGAGGTCAAGTGCCTATGAGCCCAGCCCTGAGTGGGGAGCTGTGTTTCCCCATAGCTGCCTGCTGTTCCTCAGGTACAATAAGAGCTGCAGCCTGGATATTGGGAGAAACTGTTACAAAGAGGTTCAGATGTGGGTCTTGGTCCTTGAAATCCATCCTCACACTTGTGCCATTGTGGACAAGTATTCAATATTAAAGTGCTTATTTGGCTGTATATTAAAGAAGTGTGAGATTGTGCTTTTCCTTTGGGGTATCAGGAAGATCAAGTGAGGGTGCTTAGGAATAGCACACAGTGCCTGATGCATTGCTGGCATTGGGTCCGGGTTGACAGTCATTAGAAGATTCCCATGATACAGTTCCCTAAAGTCCCTTGGAGACTGAGGGGTGGTGGTGAGCCTGCATGTCCTGAACCAGGTCTTCTGAACGCAAGTGACTGTCATACTTGGAGATCATTTTTGTCTCCTGCTGTCCACTTTCTCTGTGAATCACCTGCTTTATTTTGCATGTGCTCAAATATTCATGATGATTTCATAGACAGGAAAAATGTGTGGCTGTACTTATCATTGGAAAGAGTTATCAGTACTGATGCAACGAAATCATAAGCAGCTTGAAGGAACAGGTTATTTCACCCTAACCTTAGTGAGCTTGAATAATCACTGTTTCTCAGAGATAAGGTGCATCGCTGTGCCTGCTGGCGGTGGGCACAGGACGCTGTGGTGCTTTGTCATCTCCCTGGGCACTAAGCTGCACTAATTACTTTGGAAACGAAGCCTTTTCCTGAGGAGCGGCATATGCTGCCTGAGAGCCTAAAGCAAAGATAAGAAACCATCTTTTTCCTTCTCCATGGAAGTTTAATGATCAAATGAAACAGTGTCTGTTTCCAGTCAACTGCTGATGGTCATTTTTGAAAATAAAGAGAACTTGCCACCTTCTGGTACTCAATTATAAAGGAGTATTTTCTTTATTTTTGGGCAATATTAGGCCTTACTCCTGGCTCTGCATTCAGGGATCTCTCCTAGTAGGCTCAGGGGACCATTTGGGGTGCTGGGATCGAGTCTGGGTCAACTGCATGCAGGGCAAACACTCTAACCTGTACTATCACTTTGAAAGGGGTCTGCTCATGGCATTAATCTGAGAAAGGGGTCAGCTCATGGCATTAATCATAAATGAAAGCCGAAGAGAGTGGCAGAGCAGGATCAGAACTCTCACCCCATCTCACCACCCTGCTGTTCCTCAGTTGCTCTCAGTATGCCATTGGTGTGCAGGAGCTCTGTTTTCCCACTTCATAGGCAGCAAACGAAGCATGATAGCCTAAGAAAACAGCATTGGAGCCTCACTGGCTCACTGCTTACAGTGTAACCAAACCTGGAAGGAAGTTTCTAAAAGTAGTTAATTATTTTTCCTCAAATTTTTTGGCCTCTATATGGCAATTACTTACCTGACATGATTATAATCACTCACTGTATCACTGTATTCCCGTATATCATCAATTTGCTCAAACGGGCACTATTAACATCTCAATACATCCTATCACATGCGAGATAGCCCAAGGACATCATCCCACTCCAGAACCCCCTAAAAATTTCAACTGGGCCTCTAAGTGTATGTATTGCAAACCCACAATATATAAGAAAAGGAAAAGAGAGAGAGGGAGAGAGAAAAGAGATAAAGAACCTGCCATGGAGGCAGGCTATGGGATGGGGGAGGGAATTGGGGACATTGGTGGTGAGAAATGGGCACTGGTGGAGGGTGGGGTGCTGGAACACTATGTGTCCAAAACCTCCAAACATGAACAACGTTGTAATTGTATATCTCATGGTAGTATAATAAAATATTAATAAAAATTTCAACTGGGAGTAGAAAAAGAGATAAGGAGACTACGGGAGAATCAGTCAGGAACCTCTTGTTCCATTTCAGGCAATACCTAGGAGTGACAAGTCTAGGGTTGAATATGAATTCAACAAAATCACAAATGATTCCATGCCATGTGCATTCAAAGCCATGGCCATTAAATAAATGAGGATGTTGGTCTGTCTGGAGTGGACAGTCAGGCCACACCATGTGTGAGAAGCAAGCAGTGCAGTGAGAGGTCTAAAAAGTCAAAGATGTCTGTGAAGAGGATGGAATAGCATTATAGTGCAGGGAAGGCTATAAGCAGGTAGTATCTCAGTAGTCAGAGCCATTAGATAGTTGGGATTCAGTAAAATGGTGCCAATTCAGCCAAAAGTGTCAGCTTACTTATCCTAGTAGCAAGCTAGCTAAGCTTGAATCTGGAGATTCAAGTCATGCTACCATACTTTTATTTAGTCCCACACCATTGTTGGTCCTGTTCTCCTCAGCTATTCTCTTCATTCAGATATAGTTACTGAGCAGTGGCTTGATAACTGATGGAAGTCCCTAATTTATCCCTGAGATTTCAATAATCCAATAGTGAAAGAGAGGGTCAGCCTCCTTCTCTCTATACTTCAGCTGACATACAGGGATTTGGTCTAGAGACATACCTTATTATACCCAATGTGGTAGAATTTACAAATCGGACAGGCTTAATTAATGAATCCACACTTTGATCTGTGAAGGAGGAAAGGAGATATTAATCTTACCCAAACCATGTAAGTAAGAAATGGTAAGAAAGAAAGAAACTCCAGAAAAGAAATGGGTGCTTGACTAGGAGAAAAATGACTCATATCCCTTAGGTTCAGATCTGAAAAAATTTTCTAACTGATCATAGGTCAGTGAGTTGGTGGAAAGAAATGACTTCGCTAGCTCCAAGTCTCCAAATTATCACTGTATAATAATACTTTATAGGGTGATAGAGGTGTTCTTCATTTTGATGTTTAGTTCTATAGTCACTGACCACATGGGACTATTGTGCATGTAAGTGTGACTGTCATGATTAAGAAATCATGGTATAAAATTTACGTTATTCCAATTGAACTTAGTGTAAGTTCATATGATTGTGGCATCTGGAGTAGACAGAGCAACTCTTACTGGAAACCACATCAAGAGTTTCCTGGAAGATAAGATCCATTTTTGTGTAGGAAGAGAGAGGATCCTGGTGGCATGTAGCCTGGAAGACTAGGTTGACAAAGCTGATTTGGTTATGTGATGGAGTAGGAGAAAGGGAGTTTGGACATGAAGGAGGGAAGAGGGAGAGAACAAAATGAGAGAGTCCTTCATCTGTGATACTATTTGGAAACCCTTAGCCTAGTGAAATATGTTCCATATAATTTGTGGACCAGATTTATACCAGGAAGGAACAAAATAGTAATAATAGGAATCAACCTTGTTATAAAGTAAAGGAGGGCGAGAGCAGTAGTATAGCAAGTAGAACATTTGCCTTACATGCAGCTGACCCAGGTTCAATTCTCAGCATTACGTATGGTCCCCTGAACACCACTAGTAATAACTCATGAATGTGGAGCCAGGAGTAAGCCCTGAGCATCACTGACCAAAATAAAACAAACAAAAATTTAAATAAATGGAAGAAGAGAATTCAACAGTGTGATATTGTGTTTCACTCTGAGTGTCCAACAACAGAAGTAGCCATTACCTGAAAGTGTGTTCTGCACAGAACGTGCAGCTGGCTATAGAATAAAAGGTAAACCAAGCAGGATTGCTTTGTTATTGAAAAATAAAGCAAAATAAAACAAGCAAACATTCCGATGTAAATTCTGTGACAGCACAATTAAATGTTGTTGACATAAATGTCTAAGAGGAAAAGAAGGATTTGTCAAGGCAGGCTCTGGCCCCAGCAATGTCGACCAGGTACCTGTGAATCAACCTTGCTTACAGCTGCACGATGAGCATGTCATCACTGTGTCCCGAAGAGCACATGGGATCTTTGTGGGATGATGCTTCTAGAGTCAAAGTTCTCTTGGTGGTCATCATTCACCCAAATAAGTCAGGTATGAAGGCAGACGGATCTATTCTGATTCCCTCCTATCCATCTGTAGCAAGTACAGTGCTTCCCGGTCGCATTTACCTCCATGGATTTTGTTCACCTGGGACAAGCCATGCTGGGTCTTGGGCCTTGTACAGAGAGAGAGAAGAACAGGGCTTGGTTCATGGTCATGTGGCTGTCAGGGTGAGAGCATTCATCTCCCCATCACTCAGTCCCTTGATAACCACCTGTAGCTCAGTGCAGCCCTACTGCAGAGATTAGGCAGACATGACCATGCTGTATGTGCCAAGCATGAAAGAACAGTAGGCACATAGTGGAAATAAGGTGGGCTCAGAGTAGAACTTGGGCCAGGCAATTTGGAGGTGTGTGGATTTGGGAGCAGTGCTGACCTCAGTTTTCTTTTTTTTTTTTCCGCCACCTCCCAGTTTTTTATCTATAAAGTGAGATGATGGAACTTCATAGAGCAAGGAGTTATTTGCCTAGTATTCATTAAAGACCCCACATGCTGTGGCTCTGGAAAAAAAGTCTTGTGACTGGAATGGGCGTCCCTGGGGGTTGCTACATCTTCAAATCCAGCCTTAATTCATATTAGACTCAGGTTTTAACCAAGTGGGCACCATGAGGAGCCGAATCCAACTTTCCAGCAGTTTTTCAGCTGAACTGTATCACTGTCACTGTCTTCCCGTTCATCATCGATTTGCTCGAGCGGGCCCCAATAACATCTCCATATGTCCTGTCTCATGCTAGTAGAGCCCAAGGGCATCTGCTTGCTCCAGGAACATAAAGAGCCTCAATCCATTCCGGAATGAGGTCTATAATTGTTACTGGTATTTGGCATATCAAATACAACACGGGTAGCTTGCCAGGCTCTGCTGTGCAGGTAGCATACTATTGTAGTCATCTCTAAGTCCAGCATTTATTGATGAACCGCGAGGCCGCAAGTGGCCGCGTGAGCCGGACTGTGATAGGCTGGTCTGCTGGGTGGAGTTCTGATGAGAGAGAAGTCCGGATGTGGAAAGTGGAGGCCCTCATGGAGTGGGGGGTCGTCTGGCTTGTTGTAAGGCTTTGCTGGGGTGGCAGGCCAGGGCTAGAACCCGCCATCCCTCCTGGGCGCCTTATAAGCGGCTGGGCACAGGGAGAGCAAGTAGCAGCTCTGCCCCATGTCTGTCTCTGGATCAGCATACCTGGGCCGGATTAAAAAAAGACTGCAGCAGGGGTGGATCTCGATGAGCTGGACTGTGATAGGCTGGTCTGCTGGGTGGAGTTCTGATGAGAGAGAAGTCCGGATGTGGAAAATGGAGGCCCTCATGGAGTGGGGGGGTCCTCTGGCTTGTTGCACCGGCTCTGCTGGGGTGGCGGGCCAGGGCTAGAACCCGCCATCCCTCCTGGGCACCTAGTGAGTGGCTGGGCACAGGGAGAGAGCAAGTAGCAGCTCTGCCCCATGTCTGTCTCTCTGCCCCATGTCAGCCTAACTGTACTGCACAGTTTTTCAGCCACTCTGATGATCTAGACCCCCCACTACTGCTTGTGGAGCAGAAAAGGCAATCATGTCTAGACATGCCCTAGGCCTCTTTGGTCTTCAGGATCTTCCACCAGGGGTGTCACCCTTAGTCCTGAAGGCATGTTTGAGACCTTGGTGGGTACCAGGACACTGAATGAGAAAGAGAGCCACTCCTCAAATAGGAATTCAGCAATCAGAAAAACATGTCCCCCACCCCGTCCTGGTGACTCCTCCAGACAGCTTTCCCTGGAAGAACAGGGTAAGGCTAATTAATTAATTGATTTGATAATGGGTCATTTAGAAAACAAGGGCAGAATAACTGCTCCTATGGATATAGGCTGTGAAGCTGTACATCCTCCTACATTCCTGTATCCTTCGGCATGCACCTGAACCTGGTCTTCACCCTTACCAAGAAGCAGAAACACAGTGGTAGAGAGTGGTCCACAGTTAGTTTCCTTTTTTAATTATTACTATAATTACTCTCCAGTACTGGACTTCTATAGAACCAACATAGCCAGTTTCAAGTCTGTTACTAAGTTTCCTTCATGTTTCTTGAAACTCTCCTGATTTCTAGTCAGTATCTCCCTTGCTTTAATCCCAGTTCTTGTGCTTTGATCCAGTATTCTTCCTCACTCCTTGGAGATGGCTATTGAGCACCTTCTGAGTGTGAACCATAATGGACATGGGAGACAAAAAGGGCCATCAGATGTGCATGCTCTGTCTTAGGCATGTCAGCGCTCACTGTGAAAGCTTCACAGCAGATAGCTGCATGCTTGTGATCCCCATGCCTCTGAGAACAGGGGGTGGTAGTGTGGGTTCACAGGGAAGCATCCTAAGCTTCTCTCAGAGGCAGCAGGTCTGGAAAGACTTCTGGGGCAGGGAAAAGGTGAGGACCACACTGAATTCCCATAGTTGATGGGAAAGTGCATGGCAGGGGACCCAGAGAGTGGTTGAGCATGTGCCCAGAGTAGGTGGTGAGCATGTGGAGTCCTGAAGCTGATCCAGAGCAGGAGAGAGGGTGGAAAGTCTTGGGATGGGATAACTAAAGGGGAACACAGGAATTTTAGACTAGGAAATTCTCACAGAGTTAAAGGATTTCCCCCTATTAAATGTAGGCAAATCTTTTAAAACCAAAAGGATAGAGAGATAAATTTTGCATTGAGAAGTTCTTATGTTTTGAATTTAGAGGGAAGAAAACAAATTGTGACCTCTTGGGTCTTAGGATTATTGGCCTGGCTCTAGCCTAAGCCTGTTCACTCAAGGTTGGAATCTCAGATAACAGAACGGATGCTAATGGATTTTCTGCTTTGTTGTTTCAGCACTTCAGGGAGCATCTGGACAAGCTTGTTGCTCAAGGCATCGGAATGCTGGACATTGCTCTGAATGAGGCCTTCAACATCCTTAGCGATGTAAGCTTTCCCTTCTCACTTCCAGAAGAGCATATGGAATTGTATACTACAGTCATGTTCACAGAAAAATGTGTTTTTGTGTTGTAGCTGTGGACCAGCAGTACCCAATGCTACTTTTTTGCTCAGGCACAAGACTGGAGGAACACTTGAGTTCCTGGGGAAGAAGGCTCAGTTGAGTGAGACCCAGCCAAACCCTGCTGGCTGTGGTTGCTTATGTCCCACCATGGATTTTTTTTTTGTTCACCCACCTTGCCCACAAAGTATCTAGGAATATGTAGGAATTCTCTTTGCTCCATGGATTTTTTTTGTTCACCCACCTTGCCCACAAAGTATCTAGGAATATGTAGGAATTCTCTTTGCTCCTGTTCCTTCCCTGCTACCTTTTCTCAGCCTATCAATTTTTTTTTGCTTTTTTGGGTTACACCCGGCAATGCTCAGGGGTTATTCCTGGCTCTTTGCTCAGAATTGCTCCTGGCGGTGCTCGGGGGACCATATGGGATGCCGGGGATCGAACCGGGTCAGCCGCACACAAGGTAAATGCCCTACCAGCTGTGCTATTGCTCCAGCCCCCATCAGCCTATCCATTTTCCTTACTATGCTCCCAGACAGTCACACACCCATGTTTCCCATGGCACGCTGGGACATACTGTCCTACTTTCACAGACTTACACATGCATGGGCATAGTAAAGGCCTTAACAAGTCCTGCAGTGAACATTCCTTTGAAAGTGTCCTTGTCAACCCTAAATTTATTAATCAGGAACTCTTTATAATGTACTAGAAACTCAGGATTAGAATCAGGCTGGCTGCAAGCACAATAAATTTGTATATTCAAGAGGGTATGCTTGCAATCCAACACTTCTAAGATCCAGAGACATCACCAATTCATGGTGGGTACTTCCCTTGAGTCCTGATCAGAGGACTTTCAACTAGGGAAACCTTCCTACACTTACCTGCTCTGCCTTCTCCTGTAAAATTCCTATGATGTCTGGACAATAGGAAACCCTGATGTGTTGAATATAAATAAGTAAAGAGAAAAGAGAGGAGGAACAAAAAATATTACAAACTCTTCCTGCTTAAGATTGATTGACATTGGTATCAAATTCTTTTTTTTTTTTTTTTTTTTGGGTCACACCTGGCAATGCTTAGGGGTTACTCGTGGCTCTGCACTCAGGAATTACTCCCTGGAGGTGCTCTGGGAACCATATGGGATACCGGGGATCGAAACCAGGACGGTGCGGGCCAGCCACATGCAAGACAAATGCCCTACCGGCTGGACTATTGCTCCGGCCCCCCAAATTCTTTTGTGTGCACATTTCTCCCACAGAAATATTTTATCCCTTCACTTTCACTGGACTCTTAAATAGCCCAACATTTTGAAAAAACACAGAGATGGTTAATCTCCCATGAAAATGAAGCTTGAGCTATTTTCCACTTCATCAATATGACCTTTAAGTGATATAATTCTCTTCCTGTACATTATGCCTGCCTTTGCAAGCCAATGTGCAATAAAGGGCTGTTTCTCAAACATATAAACATATTCTCTCTCTCTCTTTCTCTCTTTCTCTCATTCATATACACTCACACACAGAATTTAATTGAAATTGTGACTGTGGCTGGAGTTATAATGGTTCAGAGGTTACTATAGCTAAATGGAGTTAATTCTGTTTTGCAATTACCTGCATTTCAGTTTCAGTATTTGTTCAGATGACTTAAAGGCTTGCAGTTCTTGTACAAATGCCTTTGAAAGGAGCATTCAAATACACTTCTAAGACCCTTCTAGCTATTGATCTCTGCTGTATTCATTAGATTCTCTAAGAACACAGAGCCAGTTTGCTACAGTAGTTAGCATCTACCTTGTCATGTGACAACTGCAATTATCTTTTTGGCGATGAATACGATCTTTGCAGTGATTACCTTTAAAAATTTTTCTTAGCCAATTAAATAAAATTCGGTGACATTTCAAAGACTGTTAATCACAACCAAATGCTCTAAATGTCAGGATGCATTGAAATTTTCACTGCTAACTGATGAATCACTGAGCTAATTGTAGTTCATCATCAGCCTCTTGTCATTGTTATTATTATGGAAAACACTTTCATCACTCTCGCTATTCAAAAAAAAGTTCTCGACAAATATGAAGAGAAGCGATATTACTCATCAAAAGCATTTGAATTTAATTGCATTCTTTAAAATTCTCCAACTGCAGATTGCTGCAGAGAATACCAGGAATGCATGGTGGGGCAGGGGTAGTGATGTTTCTAAATAAACAGCTCCAGGCACCTCTTGCTTCTACTCTACATTTTCAGTCTAAGGCCATTTTCACTTCCTTTCCTTTCACCTGGGAGAGTTTCTTCAAAATATTTTCAAATGAGTTGCCTCAACAAGAGCCTGGGGGTGTCCTGATTTTCTTCCTTTCTGCAACCTCTGAAACCTGAGGAGTTGATCACCAGATAGATCACATATATTCAATGGTCTCCCTGTCTTTATTCAATTAAGAAAATGCTGTGCTGGATGCAAGTTCTCCAAACCTCTCCAAACAGCTTGTTTTATAAGACAAGGAAAAAACAGCTTTCTGTTACAAGAATAAGAACTGTGCTGATGGAATCTTAGCAGCACCTAGAGTTTAAAGGACAAAGAGTACTTATTGAGATTATGGTATCTGCCTGATGATAATTTATAGGATGGAAAAGAGGGAAGACATTTGGTTAGAGTTAGATAAAAATCCCAATACAAGTTTAGGATTGATTGGCCCAAAAGATGGAAGAATTGAGATCAGTGTTCATTGTTAGGTTATGTAGATTTTCCTTTAATGTTTTTGTTAAAGAGGTGATGGATTTTTCAGGAATAAGTGATAAGTTTATTTGTTGTTAAAATATTGTTTGAGGCATTGTGATTACAATGCTGTTATTGGTAGAATTTCAACAACAATGTTTCAACAACACAACTTCCACCAGACTGTCTGCTTCCCTTCACTGTTATTATTTTATTGTGTCACTTTTCTTTTACAATACTGCAGTGCTACCAACTTTATAGGATTTAATGCATGCTATATTCCAATAGCATATATTCTGCCAGTGTCCCTGGATCTTTCCCAAGTCCCTACCTCTGACCCCAAGTCTCACACTGTGTTGAACTCCATTCCAGAGATCAGTTTTTAGATTCTATTACCTATCTTACATGTGAGAGAGATCATTCTGTTTCTGTCTCTCTTTTTCTGGCTGATTTCTCAGTTTGATTCCATCCATGTAGCAGCAAATTGCATGCTTTTGTCTTTCTCATAGCCAAGTAGTTTTCCATTCTGTATGTATACCATAGGTTGTTTAGTCATCTGTCTTGGATACTTGTATTGTTTCCAGAATGGCCTATTGTGAATAATGCTTCAATGAGCACATGACTACAAATATCCTTTCTGAATAGAGTTCTTGGTTCATGGGGATAGATGTCCAAAAAGTAAGATCGTTGGGTCATATGAAAACTCAATTTGTAGTTTTTTGAGAAGTGTGCAGATTATTTCCCAAAAAGTTGAACTAGTCAATCTTCCCACCAGCAGTGAATCAGTGTTCCTTTTTACCCCGCATCCACAACAACACTGGTTGTTTTTATTCTTTTTTGTGTGTGCCAGTCTCTCTGGGAGGTGATATTTCATTGTTGTTTTGACTTGCATTTTCCTGATGATCAGTGATGCAATGCAGAGCAGTTTTTCAGATACTTACTGGCAATCTTTTGTCTTCTTTGAGGAAGTTTCTGTTTATCTCCTCACTTTTTGATGTGGTTGACATTTTATTGTTAAGCTTTAGCAATGCCTTGTATATCTTGGCTGTTAATCCCTTTGTTGGATGAATGGTGGGTAAATATTTTACCTCAGCCTATGGGTTGTATTTTTATTTTGGACATATTTGTCATTCTTGTCTTCCTGAGCCAGGTTTCTGAACCATACTTTGTGCCAATAAAATAATAAAAGAGCAGTTTGTGGCATGATAGCATTAATTCTAGGTCTTTTGCTTTGTCTCAATGATCTTGTCTGCTCTTAAACTCAAGGACAATTGTCCATTCTGAAAAAGGTAAAGCCATTGAGACAAGAACCTTGTTCATGGAATTGATGGGGCAAACTCCCACTCAGAGTGGTGCCATGTGACCCTGGAATTCAAAAAAAATGGGGGCCGGAGCGATAGCCCAGCGAGTAGGGCGCTTGCCTTGCACGTGGCCGGCCCATGCCAGCCCGGGTTTGATCCCCGGCATCCCATATGGTCCCCCGAGCACCGCCAGGAGTAATTTCTGAGTGCAGAGCCAGGAGAAACCCCTGAGCAGCATTGCCAGGTGTGACCCAAAAAGCAAAAAAAATAAAATTATGGAGCAGGGAAGTGGGAGTGAGTGGAAATGAACATTTGTGGAGCTTACCACATATCTTGAGCTTATCATCTATCAAGAATCTTGGTATCATTCTTGAGTCTGTTGAGTTTGTGAGAGCAGGCAATAGATGCTAGAGATTCATTGCCTGAATTAAAATCTGAGATAGAATAGGTAGATGTTTGACCTTGCAGGGTTTGTTTTCCTTTTTGTTAGTTTCTTCAACTATAAAGTGGTCGTGAGTTATGGTACCAGACTCAATGGCTAGAAAAATGTTTATTTTCATAATCTAGCATATGAAATACACTTAGCTCTATTGGTAACATAAAGGGATGTAATTCTCATCTGAAATGATGAAATGAACATACAAAAAAAAATCTTTGCCCGCACTCCCAGCTTGTGATGCTGGGATAAAACCAGTACTTATACGTATTGTGGTTACTATCAAGAATGGTTTCTTTTTCTCTCTCCCAGTATAATTCAAGGCAATTCTTTCTATTGATTTTCCCATAAGTTTATCCATCCATCCATCCATCCATCCACCCATCCATCCATCCATCCATCCATCCACCATCCATACCATCCATCCATCCATCCATCCATCCTTCCACCCACCCACCCACCCACCCATCCATCCATCCATCCTTGTTGTTATGTTATGTCTTCTAAGTTACTACAACTTCAAGCAGCACTAAAGAATTCTGAATGCCAAAAGACAGAACACTACACTTCTAGGTGAATGCTTTGATAGTTAGCCATCTGTTTACCCCAGAGTAAGCAAATCACTTGATCACTTGATCACTTGACATACCATTATTCATCGATTTGCTAAAGTGGGTGCCAGTAACATTTCCATTTGACCCTGACACGTGCTAGTGTAGCCCAATAGCATCTGCTTGCTTCAAAATGCAAAGAGCCTCAAAATGTTCATTCAGGGTGTTGACGAAGAAGTCTGACCATCTTGTAGGTGGGTGGCCACGTGATCTTTTGATGTCCCATGGGATCTAGTCGGTGACAGCTCTAGTCTAGCGGTCATCTCCAAATCGCATTACATGTCCAGCCCATCTGATTTTCCATGCCTTGGCAAATGAGACAGCATCCCTGATTCTGGATCGTCAACAGAGGTCGGAACTTTGGATTCCTTCTCTCACTTGAGTGAGGTGTGATATTACAAGCATACTCTTTAAATTACTCTTTGGGAGACCCGAATAGCATTCTCATCCTGCTTTCATAGGGCCCAGGTCACTGAGATGTATGTTAATGAGGGAGAATAGTGGAGTCGAAGAGTTGTGCCTGGAACTGGAGGTTCTTGTCCAATTAGCTATTTCTTCAATGCTCTTGAAGGCATTCCTTGCCACTCTCTTCCTCCTGCGCAGCTCAGGCTTTAGGTCATTCATCATGTTGAGTTCTCGATCTAGGTACACATAACTGCTGCATTCAGAGAGTTCCATTGAGAGTGAATGGGGTCTCTGGAACTAGTTCACTTTTCATGAACATAGTTTTGTTGAGATTCAGCTGTCGACCTATATTTCCGCATTCTCAGTCAAAGTCAGTCAGCATTTGTGCTGCTTGGCTAATGTTTGGTGTTATTAGAACGATGTCATCAGGGAAAGGAGGTGGTGTAGTTGCCGACTGTCAATCTTCACTCCCATTCCTTCCCATTCTAACTGTCACATGATGTTCTTGAGGGTGGCACTGAAGAGTTTTTGGTGAAAAGGTATCACCCTGCCAAACCCCCTCTTTTGACATCGATGATCACTTCCCTTGTAGAATGGTGAGATCCTGGTGGTGAACCCGTAATACAGCTCACGAAGGATCTTGATGTATTGGGTTTGACCACCCTGTTTGGCTAGGGCTTCGATGACTGCTTCAGTCTCCACAGAATCAAAGGCCTTCTTTAAATCAATGAACATGAGACAGAGTGGCATCTTGAACTCCCTACAAACCTCAATGAGCTTGGTTACCATGTGGATATGGTCGATTGTGCTGAATCCTTTTCGGAAGCCAGCTTGCTCGCATGGTTTGTTGTCCTTCATCTAATGTTCTGTCAATTCTGTTCAGGATGACTCGAGAGAATAGCTTGTAGATGACAGACAGCAGGCAGAAGGGGCAATATTTGCCTATGTTGTGAATGTCTCCCTTCTTGAACAGTAGAACTGTCCTGCTGGTTTTCCATTGGGAGTGCACCTTGCATTCAGACAGGTAGCATGTGAAGAGCCTAACCAGTGTATTGATGAGTACTATGGCAGATTCTTCAGGTATTGTGGTCTGACTTTGTCTGGGCTTGGTGCTTTTCACATCTTTACCGACAAAATGACATGTCGGATTTTAGAAGGGAGAACGTTGGGAACGACATATCCATCCTGTGGAATTTGGTATGTGGGCAGGTGGATGTGGCTATTAAAGAGATCTGAGTAGAAGTCATAGATAATCTTCTCCATTGCCTTTCTGGAAGATGCGATAGATCCATCAGGACGTCAGAGGGCAGTCATCTTGGTCTTATAATTGGCCAAGGACAGGTGGGCGTTGCAAATGCTTTTCCCGGCTTCTGCTGCATCTTCCAGTATTTCTTCTCTTCTCTCTCTGAGGTCTTCCTTTATCGCTTCTCTGCACTATTTTGCAAGCTTGGATGTTAGCATTTGGTTGCCTGAGGCTCGCGCCTTCCCATGTTGGTGAATGAGCTCGAGAGCTTTTGAAGACAGGTGTCCTTTTGTGGCTTTCTCTCTCTAGGCATTCTTTGCACAATCATGGAGGTGCTGAACCAGTCAGTTGTATTCTTCATCGATGTCATCAATGATGGAATCTTCCCATGTTGCCACAATGGTGCCAGAGACTTCCCATTTGGTGGTCATTCTGGGAGTTCTCTTCTTAAACTTTGCATCCTTTTCTCCCCATTGCATGAAGTAGAATTTTGCATGAAGGATTTGGTGGTCCTATCCTGTTTGGAATTTTGGAACAACAGCAATATCAGTCAGGCAAAACCATTGATTGAATATTATGTGGTCAATTTCATTGTGGAACTGTCCACCAGGAGATTCCCTTGTCCAGCGTTTCGATTCACCCATTTGGAACTGTGAGTTCCCATGAATGGTCTTGGTGCACATGATGAACTCAGATAGTCTCTCACTCTGTTCTTTCCATTCTAGGCCATGGGTCCCAATGTGGAGTTCTTCGGCCAATCTTCTCGGTCCTAACTTGGCATTAAAATCACTGACTATGATTTTGTAGAAGGTGTGATCTTTTTTATAGAACTCCTCCAGTTCCATGTAGAATCTCTCAATTTCATCTTCCTTGTATGTGGATGTTGGTGCGTAGACAACAAAGATAGAAACTGCTGACAGTGGTCCACATCGCTTCAAGCATAATCGTTCTAACTGTTTTTTAGGTATTCAAATGAATCAATGTTCACCACCATGTTCATGTTGACCAGGACACCGACTGCACCAATATCTCTTTCATCATCTGTTCTAAGAAACAGTTCTCCGCTTGTGTCAAAAGCGGCATGATCCGATTGACCCCTCCTCATCTAGGTCAGACCAATGATGTCATACTTGATCCTTTTCGCTTGCACCATCAGGTCCTCGATATATGCTTCTGATGCTAGCATACGTGCATTGAAAGTACAGTCATTTTAGACCTTTGTTTTGGCAGCCTAGTTCCGCCCCTGAAATTTTATCAGGCACTCCTTGTTTGTCCTTCTTTGTGCTGCCATATTAGGGGTCTTTCAGGGTCGGGAAAATAAACATTGTTATTAGTGGTTTTGGCACATTGAATATACATTGGACAACTTGCCAGGCTCTGCCATGTGGGTGGTATATTCTCAATATCTTACTGGGTTCTCTGAGAGGGGTCGGTAGAATATGCATGGTAATTTGGAGATAAATCAGCAGCTGCATAGCGACCCTGCGCAATGGGGAGAGCTGGTATCTGCTCTGCCTGGTGTATCTACATCTGTGGTTCAAGTGTTCCTGGGTTTGAAATACTTTCCTCTGAAGGTTGGATCTCTGTAGGCTGGGTCTCTGACAAGCCGGACTGGAGATTATCTTAATCTCTTGGGTGGATCTCTGACAAGCTGTGGAGTGTGGATGATGAAGATTGCTGCCAGCATCATGTGGGGGTTCCTCTGGGTTCTTCTGAGGCTCTATAGAGATGGTTGACTTGGGCCGGAGGTTGCTCTCATGGTCAGTGGAGTGCAGGGGAGTTCAACGGGGTGACCTGATATCTTCTCTGCCTGGGTGTATCTGCATCTGCAGATACAAGAGCAAATACAAGAGCAATTTTCAGTCTTCCCCCATGCCGTGATCAAGAATTGGAATATGCCTTATCATTCCATTCCATGCCTTTCCATTTGCTGTTCCGTATCCATAGTTTGTGTCTTCAAGAACTCCTCCTACAGGACACACTTCAGATCTCTCCATTTCCCTACAGTTGCTGTCCCCTCAGTTCTCTCCCTTCCTGATTTTTTCTCCCTCTCTCGTTACATCATCATTATCAAATAATGCAACATGATGTGAGGGAAGGGAGTCTTACAAGTTTTGACCTCAGTGTTATGTGGGCACTTGGTAGATTATAATGTTAGTGATCTCCTTACTGAAGGTCAAAGACTTGCGTTCCCCATCGCTTGGTTTTGTCATGTAATTGTAAAGCTCTTAAAGTGCACACTGTTACTTTACACTGTAGCATTCATAGCACTCTGTAGGGAATTCTTGATTCAACTCTCCAGGGATAGAAACAAAGCTCCAGAAACCCCTCTGGGAGCAATAGCTCCCACTTATTCACAGAAACTAGGAGCCTTTAATATGCCCCATAAAACTCTGTGGAAAAAATTCTTGTTCTGCACATCAATAAGCTACAGTCTTAGAATATAAGCATACTATGTAAAACATTCATGAATTAATAGACAATGTTACAAGTAGTAATATGTGTTTTCAACAGAACCTTGAAAAATGGTGCTTAGGTTTCTAACCTGAATTGGCATGATCCTTACTTTATTCTGCATGTGTACAAAACCTTGATTTTGTTATGTAGTAAACCATCAGATACATGCAAATCAGACTCATTTGTATTTTGGAAGAGATGTTCCCTCTCATCAATTCTTCTGGCCATGAAATCTGTTCCTAACAGGCTGTTATCACTCACTCCTTTGGGATTGCATTCTGAGGTTCTGTCTATACTTGAAGGTTATAAGTGGTTTTGTGTCCTAGAATGTTGATTCTCACTGTGCTCCTTTTTCCTTTGGACATCCCTTCAGTGGTTCCTATTTGGTCCCAATTTGTCTGAGTAGGATGTGGGGTGGTAAAGGCCTTTCACTATGTTCTGTATTAGTGGTAGAGATGGAACTCTCCTTCCCAGAGCTGAAACCCCATGCTGCTGGCAGCTCACAGATTCACATACCTCTTTGATGTGCTTTTCATTTTGAATTCATCTCTTTCCGCAGTTTAACCACACAGGACAAGGAAGTATCTGCAGCCAAGCCATCATGCTCATCACCGATGGGGCTGTGGACACCTATGACACCATCTTTGCAAAATACAATTGGCCGGATCGAAAGGTAAGTTTGTGCAGATTCTTGATACATGAAGCTGTCTTTTGATATAGCATCTTGTGCTCTATTCTCCAGACTGTCCTCATCAGTACCCATTGAGACAGAACCTCATAATGACCTGTGGTTTCTCTGCCTTGTATAGTTCTGATGGCTCCAAATGGAATATTATGATTTTTCTTACTTTAATAAGGAAATTTTACTTATTTTTTCTTTCTGAGTTTTGTCACCCACCCAGAGATTCTCAGGGGTTACACCTGCCTCTGTACTCAGGATTTACTCTTGAGAGTGCTAAGGGGATGTGAGGAGATGTTGGGAATTGAACCTGGGTCTGCCACCTGCAAGGCAAGTGCTGACCCAAAGACACTTATGTGAAAGTGGGAAGAAACCCATAACCCATGTTCAACATAATCAGGGAAAAGGTTCATGGCAAAGCATGCTTCTTGCATATTGGGAATCCCTTTTACTTGTTTTTGTTTTGCTCCAGCCTGAGATGTATCTGACTCTGCAGATTCAGGATCTAGAATGGTGTGACCTGATCATCATCTCTTTTATTTTTGTGCCTCTGTTGCTCCTTCCTGGTCTCTCATTATTATCTAGAACGTCTCTCTATCCCTCAGATATATTCTTGTAGAAAATGTTCTCTGTCCTGATAATTTCCTTGCTTCCATTTTGACATTTACTTACCGGATGCACACAGATATGAGGGTATCAATGGAGGATATTTTTTATTCTTAGTACCTTTGGAGGGTGTTAACCCAGATATTTCACTAGATCTTACGCAGTTTGAAATCCCTTGTGAGAGCTTTGAAAGTATGGATACATAGAACCTGCTTCACACCACCAGAATCAAGATCATTAAGGATGTGATCCAACCATCCATAATTCTAAATAAGTTCCTTGAGTGTACTTGTTACCAATCAGCAAATTGTAAGTTGGTGATCAGAGTATCAAATCAGTGGTAGAATTTTAACTGGAGGAAAAAGGTTGACCAAAGGGAATAGTATCTTGAGGTATAAAAGAATATAACTTTCTCTTCCCAGGTATCAGTTACATGATTTCTAAAGGTACAGGATACTGTCTAGCTAAGCCCATTCATATTTCTCTGTGTCATCACTTGTATCCTTGTCTTCCTGTTGTTCACCGATTTGCTCAAATAGGTGCCAGTAACATCTTCATTCATTGGGAATGAGGTCCATTATTGTTAGTTTTTGGCATATCGAATACACCACGGGTAACTTGTCAGGCTCTGCCATGGCTCTGGGTTCATCCCAGGGGCCCAGTCCCTTCCTATGTCAGACCATCAACCATCCATGGCCCAATTGGCAGAGCCCTGGATGTAGACAAGTCTGTCTCCTGTCTGCCACCTGCTGATGCAGTCTGGCACTGCAGCCACACCTGCAGGAGTACATTTAATTTATGGCACCCAAACAAGCTGTGCTTAGCAAAAGGAAACAAGACAATGTCAACTGTGCCCTGAGTTGTACCTAGAGAGCATGCCCTATGCAGGCGTATAGGTGCTGTTTTATATTACCTTAGTCATTCTTGGCAATATATGTGTTAATTTCCATTATCATAGAGTATGAGTCTGAAACTCAGAGATACACACATTTTATACACGATTAGTTTCCAGATGGAAGCAAACTCCTTTCTCTGGTGCACAGCTTTAGATATATCTATCATCTTTGAAGTAAAAGGTAAAACTAAGTGTGCTGGGATTACTGGCAGAATATGGGATTCTGACATGGCTTCTGGCTAGGGAATTTTCAGGAAGAAATTGCACTGAATACAACTCCCATAAAAGCCCTGATTAAAGAATCCAGTCCCTGACTAAGATGTGGTTAACTGTTAGACAAAATAGTTTGGAATATTTCCAGTATTTTGGGTATTAACTTACAGGGCCAGGTAGAAGCTAGTATTAGTCTCCTACAGAGAGTGAAGGGAGAAAAATTCTAGAGAATATTCCCCATTCCCACAACTCACAGTACATCTCAGTACTCATGGCTTGTAATCATGCATGCATGACCCAATGTTTCCTGCTGAGGAGAATGCGAAAGAGGCCATGGTACGAGAAAACATGAATAGGGCCATGAAAATTTTGTGGTTAAGTAGAATATTCATAGATGCTGTAGGACCTAGGAGCATGTGGAAGAACCATCTCAAATAAAATTAACACAAAATATATTATTGCAAGTCATATATATATATATATATTATAGATAATAAATCCTTTAAATTAAGTGTGCATAAAGAATGGAATCTTGGTGAAATCTCTTATACACTGGATAGAAGATACCCAGGAAAACTAGTATTGAAAACTAGTACCCTTGTTCTCAGGGAAAGGCATTGGACTGAGCCCTGCAAAAGCATTGTTCCTCAACCCAAACACAGATTTTAGCATTTCTTTCTAAAGGAACAGTATTGACCTTAGGATAGGTGTTTCTGTGGATTACTAAGATACTGGAAATTTCATTGTAATATAAAGTGATTTTGTACTTATAAAGAATTTTTTGATCAAGAGCCAATTTTCTTTCAAGATAAAAATGGCCTTTTTCTATGAACAAAGATTGTTAGCAGATTCCTTTCCTATATAAGCCATGTCATTTGATTCAATTTTATGGCATTCAAATATACATTCACAAATATTCAGCTTATGAACTTTTCTGGGAAGAAATAGGTAAAACATTTACCTGAAACTTCAAATTGATTTACCCTTTTGTCAACATGAGATGATACAAAATGTATAAACAGAAAAAAACTCTGCTTATAGCTACAGTATTTTCAACCTTATGTATTTAGGAGACAGTTTTTGCTCTAGATAGTAACCTTTAGGTTTTCAGAAATATAAACTGGGTATAAGAGAACAAGATGATCTCAAGACTGAAACTTGATTCCAATAAGAGAGGGGTTCTCCTCTCAGTTTTGAGCAAATGTCATAATCCTCTGAAAGGTTTATTCCAACTCAGAGTACTTGTCATGTGTGGCCCCAGAGTTTCTGAATCAGTAAGTCTTCATACGAGACTTACTTTTATGTGCTTCATACAAGGTCCCAGGTGTTGTAGCTACTATTGGTGGGGAACCACAATAGTAGCTATACATATGCCCCCTGGGAGAAGTCAGTCTGTGTCTGGGGTTTGGCTACTGAAAGAACTTTACTACTTCTGCATGCCCTCTATTTCCTTTCACAATGACCTGTTCTCTCACTGATATATACTCAATGGAGTGACTCATATGTATTTTCCTCCCTTCCTTTAATGAGGGATTATTGACCCTCATTAAAATATCTAGAGCCTATATAAAATTTCTAAGCTTTGGTTTATCTCATAAAAGGAGCTCTTTGGAGTCCTCATTCCAGTTATTCAAAAGAAGCTGGAGCTAAATGACTGCATGAAATGATTTAGATAGCAAATGCCTGCTCCTTCAGACCATGATCCTAACTGCTCTTGGTCATTTCCATCAGCTTGCATCATTCCCATGTTTTTCACACTTATGTGTCTTCAGACCACAGCTCAGGATTAACTAAACTTGCTGTTTCACTGCCATGACCTATATTATCCAGACTTTGTGCACTTCTCTTTTCTTTAGAGTCTATTTAAGCTTTCCTTCTCTTCCTGCCAGAGGCTACCTAAGCCCTAAACTTTAAACTCCTTCACAATTGCCACGTGAACGATATAACTTCATGTCTAGACTTATGAGTCTCTTTCCTCTTCATGGGTTTGGTGAGTCCATGAGGGCTTATTCTCACTTCTAAACCAGATCCTAAGGCTGGGGAGTCAGAGGATCGTGGCTATTTGGAAACGATTGTGAGACATGAAATTGAGAGAAGCCTCCAGAACCTGAGACTTGCCTCCAGAAGCATTCAGACAAACTCCTAGACCTCAGTTTTGCTGTCTCAAGGGGATGATTCTGCAACTGTCAGAATGAGCTTGGAGGCAGATTCTTTCCCAGTGAGGCCTTCAGATGAAAGTGCATCCCCGTGAGCACTTTGATTGCAGCTTTGTGAGACTGCCAAGTGGAGATCTGGCTCCACTGTGCACAGATTTCTGGACACTAGGATGTAATAACCGTGTGCAGATTTATGCCAATACCCATGTGGGAAATTATTCTGTGGCAAAGAAAAACTAACAGAAAATACAAGGAGGAGAAAGGAAAGAAAATCACTTTCATAGAAATGCTATAAAATATCTCCAAACCCACTGACCTAAAATAATAATGAATTGGGCTGGAGCAATCGTACAGTGGGTAGGGCACTAGCCTTCCACTCAGCCAACCTGAGTTTGATCTCTGTATCCCCATTTAATCCACTGAGCACTGCCAGCAGTGATCCTTAGGTGCAGAGAAAGGAGTAAGCCCAGGGCACTGCCAAATGTGTCCCAAACCAAATAATAATAATAATAATAATAATAATAATAATAATAATAAATAGTGAATTATTTCCTGAAATTCTGTAGGTTAACTGATGAGGTATTTGGGGACCAGTGATGAGTCCTTGTGTGTTGAGAAAGCTGGCTCCCTCATTCTCTTCAAGGTTTTTCATCTCAGAGATTCTAATCTTTCAGGGTTCTTTCTTCCTAGTTTAGTAATCTGTACTTTCTCCACTGTGTCATTGGGTGCCAAAAAGGGAAGGCTGAAAGACGTGGGGAAATGACCATGGAAGCTCTTGTGGGTATCATTTTTAAAGCTTCCTACTCAAGGCAACTGCTTAATAAACCATTTTAGGATGAGTGGGCAAGAGGAATGGTTTAATGGTGATTTAACTATGAATCTACGAAGGCAGCATCATGATTGCATATACAATGTGTCCCTTGCCAGCATTTTATTTCTGAGAGCAGAAATGAGGAGCTATTTATTCATTTATTGAATGCCATTTACTTTTGCATAATATTCACTGGTTAGTGGCTTAATGGCAGCTCTTCCACACTTAGAATAAAATATGAACTCCTCACACATGGTAGGGAGTCAGCCTGGGATCTGCTCAAGAATTAAAACAGCTTGCCTCTTAAGTAAGATAAGTGGTGATATATGCTATCTATTCCATCACTCTTCCAAGTGAACTAAAACAAAAATGATGAATATACTGATCATTACCTCCAGTGATGCACAGGTAGAGAAGCCATAGGTAAGAAAATGTTGCCCAAGTGGTTTGATGAAAGGGCTGGCAAACTAGGGCACATCGGTAGTCAACTTCATGTGGCCCTTGCGTTGTCAATGATGTTTACATTTTTAAGTGACAAAAAAGTTATTTTTAAAACCCCAGGAGAAGAAATGTATGATACTTGTAAATTTCATGCAATTCAAATTTTATTGTCCATAAATAAATTTTTGTAACACAGCCATGCCCAGTTGTTTCCATATTGTCAGTGACAGTGGCGAAGTTGAAATGTTGTGACAGATGTCATCTGGCCCACAAAGTCTGGAATATTTACTACTTGGCCTTGAAAGAATAGGTATGCCAACTCCTGATCAAAATGAGATTTGGAAGAAATTTAACATCAACCAGTATATAGCTGAAAAGCCCTGAGATGCTCTAGAAATTTTATGAATGAGCTGAGTTTAACTGGAATTGATAAGGACTGTTTCTCCCTTCCTTTCTGTTGTTTTATTGATTCTTGAATAAAATAGACCAGCCACACTGGTCAAAGGTAGAGAAGTGGAATTGGAGTGGAAAATACTTCTCTTATGCTGTACCTGCATCCACACTCCTCCATTAGAAAGTGATCTTTTCTATTTCCTGCACTGAGAATTTTCTTTTCTTTTCTTTTTGGGGACACACCCAGCAATGCTCAGGGTTGAATCCTGACTCTGCACTCAGGAATTATTCCTAGAAGTATTAGGGGGGGTATAGAGTGCCTGGGATCAAATCCAAATAGGCTGCATGCAAGGCAGCCTATGAGTTAACTATGAATCTACAAAGGTCTTATTCTTCTTTTCTCCTTCAGCAAGGCTGCAAATGGTCAGAATGTGGAGACAGAGTTGTTCAGAGATAGAGCAGTCTGCAGTGTTGCCTGTTTGTGCTTTTCCTCAAGATTGTATGCAACTGTCTCTTGATCTATGTCCATGATGGTGACAAGAACACATGCAGAGGGTCACGACTCTATGATACTGGAACAGTAGAGGAAAATTTCTAAAGATCCTGAAAAGTCAGAGACTATCCTTATGTCACTCCCAGTCCCCCTTTACTCTGCAGCCCCACGCCCCCCACACCCCAGTTGGAGCTTTGCTTTTAACCTAAGTCAGGATGTATCCTTTTGCTAACCGAACCTTACATACTGAAGCAGTTTGGAAGGAATTTTGCTTCTTCCTTCTCCCCTACCCCTGGTCCCAGTGTTCTCCCCTCCCCAAATACTGTGTTCACTGTCTGACATTTAAATGACTTTACAAAGCATTTCTTTGGCTTCCTTTTTGAGCTGGCTGAGAGGAGACAAACTTTATAGAAGAGGAAACAACTGAGAAGAAGTTAGGGCTGCACTCTGAAAGAAGGGCTTCAACATGCACCGTTTTCCACCAGATCACCCCATTCTGGTCTGGACTGTACCTCATTGCAGAGACCCAGGGGATTGAGAGTGACAGAGGCTGTCTGCATCAGGGGGACAGTGGGATGGGCGTAGCCATTTAGTGGCTGTCGTAAACCAACAGATCTTTGTTGAAAGTTCACTGTGTGTGTGAGAGAGAACCTAGGAGTAAAAAGCTGAAAAGTACATTGTAGGAGATCCCCAGAGCAGATTGCAGATAAAAGAGCAAATGGTAAGGTAAATCTGACTGAGAGGAGGGGCTGAGAGAGGGGATAGGGTGTTCATGGAAAGCCTCTGTGAGGAAAACCCATGTGGCTGAGGCACCTAGGCAGGGAAGGATGAGAGGGGTGTGTTACAAGGACTGAAGTCGGTGAAGTTGAGTGTGTGGTGGCCGAGGTTGGTAGAACTGGCATGACCGGTGGGAGACGTGTGGGGCAGGCAGGTCCCTCTCCTCTGCTTCTTTTTGCACAGAAGGAGCTCAGATTTGATTTCCAGGTAGTGGGGAGCCATGTGAGGATCCTTTACGGAGGAGACATGAGCTGTTGGTTTCAGAAGTCTCTCTTACTTCCTAGAAGTATGAGGAGGTCAGGATGTGAGGGGAATCCATTTCATAGATCTATGAGCAGTGCTGGGTTTGATTCTTCTCATAACTGATTACAAAAAACAGGGACCTAAATAGACTTCTGTTTATTCCTTGTTTTATTTCCTATGAGTACTTCAGGGGACCCCCTGCTCAAGATACCCCTTTCTTATTCCTCTGTTCCACTTTACTGTTAACTCGGTGGTCACGTTTCTCTGCTCTCTTCTTTCCTTTCCTGGCTGAAATCACCTGTTGTCCTGAAAGTTGTGGGTGAGTTTGTGTTGATGCTATGTTCTTTAAAGGGAGATAAATCCTGAAGATATCTTAGGAAAGTAGTAGGAAGGAACATTCATTTCTCCTGGTCAGTCAACGATATGACAGGAAGACATTTCCAGTCGCCGTGGTGAGCTCACGCAGACTATTCCCGCTGCTCAAGGGAGAGTTGTCACGGTTCACCATCTCCTGGTTTATTTTTAATTACTTCTGCTGGTGTTAGACATTTTGTGAGGCAAAGAGAACACTAAAAGACAAGTTAGAAACAAGGTTCACTGAGGTGTGGGGGCTGCCTGCCATTGAAAAAATCATTTCACGTCAGGGCTCAAGACCTGCGGGCCCTCACCATTTCTGCCTCTGTAAGTGCCTCTTCTCTGCCTGGGCTCTATGTGGAGGCTTTGACGACCACCCAGGCACCAGATTTTTCAAAAAATAGTTGGGGGAGGACAGTGCACTGTGCTTAGTGAACCCCACTGCCCTCCAGGAGTCACTAATGTTAAAAATTAGTTCTTGGGCTTTCCCTATTATTGTATTTCACTGCATAATTGTCACCGAGTTTTATACGTATGCCCATTTGGAGGTTTCTGCTGGTGGTGGTTGGGGAAACTCAAACCCTGGCCTCCTCTGTGCAGAACATTTACTTCATCCAGTCCAATGAGTGATCTCTCCAACCCCTAATTGCAGACTCTATGTCAAATTTTTTCGTACAAAATATTGGGGTGAAGTCATTTATAAGAAACTTAAGATAAGCAAATATATGCCAGTATTACTTAAAAATAGGTCACCATGGCTATGTGATAGTGATGATTATTCGGTCAAACATGGTATTTGCTTCAGTTCATTGAGTTGTAAACACTTCTGTGGCCATTCTCTTACAGGCATGAAACTCAAGCTCTTGGAGATTGTCACTGGAGAGAGCCCTTAATCATGAGCTGGGGGGTGTTGGTAGAACCTCTGATCCTTAGTCATATCACCAAGACTCCATGTATTGGGGCACTGGCCATTGGAGGACCTTGGAAAGGGGGTTCCTGGGTTCTATTATTCAGTTGCAGTCTTGGGATCAACATTTAGATCCCAGAGACTTAATTTAGTCTCTCTTACTTCAGAGATCATATTTAGTGTCTCAGTGTTCTGAGGTGTTTGCATGTGCCTTCCAAGGCTTGTCCACACTAGAATAAGTTGAGAAATGCCACTCAGCACAGTCATATTCTCTGAACATCATGCAAAGACCAGTCAGAGGCAAAACCTTACGTTATTTTAACATAATGTGTGTTATGTTAAATGTTATGTTAACATAATGTATGTATGTTGAATGTTAAAAATTATTGAAAGTCTGGGCCGGAGTGATAGCCCAGTGGGTAGGGCGTTTGCCTTGCATGCAGCCGGCCTGTGCTGGCCCAGGTTCGATCCCCGGCATCCCATATGGTCCCCCGAGCACCGCCAGGAGTAATTCCCGAGTGCAGAGCCAGGAGTAATCCCTGAGCATCGCCGGGTGTGGCCCTAAAAAAGCAAAAAAAAAAAATTATTGAACGTCTTGGAACTGAGTTGGTTCATGCCCCAGCTTGTTGAGGACTTGGTGACAGGAGCGGGATCTCCATCTTGAGCACTGAGGCCTGATAACCTGAGGTTCTGTGTGCATGCCAGAGGTCTGCCACCATCATCTGGGACCTAGGAAATGTGGGGAGTGCTCCAGGTATTTACTCCCCTGAAAGGGTAAGACTCCTAGAAGGTGCAGATGCCTGGGAGGGAGTGTGTAATTTAAGTAGCTCCAGGAGAGCCTGGCCTTTCTGCTGCAGGATCCTGCCTATCATGGCTCCATGCACTGTTGCACTGACCAAGCTGCACCTGCCTGACTTCACATCCATGTTGTGACCTGTTTCCAGGAGCTGAGGTCTTCAATTTGCTGGGCACAGACCTAATATGGGCAAGGCCTTGAGTTGAATACATGGCTCCAATGGCTCCCTGAGTACCCCCCTGGGTGCAGAACTTGCTACCCTTGAGCTCTACTGGGCTCAAGGATGCCACAGTGCTGGGTCCTGGTATTGAACCATCTGGTCTGGTTGGTGGAGGGCTTTTGAAGTGTAGGAGGATACAGTGGCATAGTTGTATCATGTGTAGTGAGTGATAGAGGCGATGCAAATAGGATTCTTTCCTGGATGCAGGCATGGGTGGTCCTATCAGAGGGAAAAAAGCTTGCTGGAATCAAAGCACTGGCAGTTAGACACTAACAGGAGTCAAACAAAAGAACACAAGTTCCCTCTCCTCCTTCATCCTTAAGGCCCTACCTGCAGTGGCTGGAAGAGCAAAGATGTGGTGTGCTGATCCCCAGGCCCATCTCATAAAGTACACAGTCTTGGGGTTCAGGTACATTATCTTATTATCAGGCACCCCCAGGAACAACTGGAAACTAGTTGAATAAGTTTGACATTATGTGAAGGCTAACGACATTCCAAGTTCCTAATTTTTTTTATTTTTCATGGACAAAATAGGGCTGTTGGGGAGGCAGGAGTTTCTAACAGAGAGCAACTGGCCCCTGGATGTTGACAAATCTGTTTCTCCCACTGGTGAATTGGTGCTCACTGATGCCCCATACCCTGCAATTTGAATTGACAAAGATGACTTGCTGCCAAGCTTTCTCCTGGGCCTAGAGTGGGAAAAGTACAAGGTGCTGTATCATTATCATCACTGTGGATGCCAGCCACAGAAATTGTTAAGGTCCTTCAGACACAGTTAAAATGTCGTTGGGCTGGATGAATTCAAGATGGTGTAACAATAGTTTTTCAGATGTGGAAAGTAGAAATGGCTCTTTTCCCCTGTACATGGATTAATCTTATGTAATCTTATGTGGTGTCTTAGTTGACTTATAAGAAGATTAAAGTGTTGCACTGCATTAAAAAAACATCACAAGCCTCTACTTTCACCTGTTCTATGAACAAATACATCTGCATTGTCCAGCAGCTACACTTCTGGCACCAATAAAAACATACATAGTTGTATTTTACTATTGCATATCATTAATTCAGGATATATACTAGCTAACGTTCTTCAGTTTATACAGTCTGTATATCATTGTGAAAGTTAAGCAGGAGATCTGAAGAGTCCCTTTGCTTTTTTGTTTGTTCTACTGTGCCAGTCAAGGCTGACTAGCACCTAGAATACTAGAAGGTGAGTATTCAGGTGAGTATTCAGCTCTTTCTGAGCTGGGTGGCCCTGGAAAATGTTTGGATCTTCATCCATTATAGTTTCATTATCTAGGAAATAGGGAGGGGGGTCAACTGACCATGACCCATGAACAAGGTTTCTGTGGAGAACAGAGGAGTAGAACCTAGAATCCAACAGTCAGTGGCAGAGAGCAAGTAGTAGTAGTTTAATAATGGAGAGAAGATTTGGGTCTGTAGGAATCTAGATCAGAAGGAGATGTCTTCAGGCAGTTTGTGTGCTGGGAATATGAAATAGGATGTGGATTTGTAACTGGCTTGGGGTTGCATATTAATGCTTGAGAGGGTTTGGAAATGCTGAATTCTCTACTAAAGACATCTTATATTATTTTCTTTTTTTAAGTATTTTATTATACCACCATGAGTATACAAATAAAAGTATACATTAAAAGTTCATGTTTGGGTTTTGGTCATACAGTTTCCGCACCCATCCGCACCAGTGCCCTCTCCCACCACCAACTCCCGGTTCCCTTCCCCTTCCCCAGCCCACCTCTGGCGGGTTCTTTATTTCTTTCCCTTTCTCTCTCTTTCTCTTTTCCTTCCCTTCCAGACTATGGTTCGAACTACTTAAAAGGTTGTCATTGTATCCTTTGCCTCTATTTATGCTCATATTATTTTCTTAATTCCTGGACTCCCTTTCTGGCACTGCTCTTTCTTCCTCAGTGGCTTCCTTTTTCTATTTAAGAGAGACAGGGATTGTGAACAGGCCATTCCAAGTGTCCAGATACTGAAAAGTGCTTCTAGGGAGAGCCATGTGAAGCAGGCTGAGTGCATGTAGATGTGTATCACCATGTCAGGAGCTTCTAGTTCATTTTATGTGGGAATGGCACCTGGAGAAGGGGGAGAGCGCTAGGAAATGCATCCACTGTGCTGGGCCTATGTGCCTGGAGACCTCCAACTCAGCTCTGCTCTTCTTCCTTGGCCACTTTCAAACCTCACATGCATTTCATTTTTCTTCTTCATTCTCAGATTTGTTTTATCAAGAACAGGCTTCTCATTGCCTATTCTCCATAAAAGCGCCAGAAATACCCTGGACACTAGACAGAAATTTGCCTAGTGAACCCCCAAATTCTTGTTGCCTGCTTTGTACCAGGAGTAAGGTGAACCCCTGAGAGGAGTCCCAAGACCTAGAGCTCAAAGGCATGTAGGGCACACAGCCATCTGAGGCTATGGAATTGCATAATCCATTCCTTCTCTCACAGATATGTTACCTTCACGCTTTCACCTTTCACTCCCCCACTTCCTTCTGGTCTTTACCCAGGCAATGTATTTTCAATGATATCTGCGCTGACAAGCTGGTGTAAAGTTGCCCCTAGTTCTAACTTTGCAATCCTAGTGACCACTTTCTTGTTTCCATCTTAGAGTTTGTTAAATCTGCTTGCCAAAAAGTCAGTCATGTCTTGCATCCCACGCGTTAGATCCTGGACAGTATGGGTCAGGGCACCGCGTTTCCCTTTTCCATGGACATTTCCAAGGAACGAGCCAGCTCCCAACATAGCTGGCATTCCAAGGAGTCGTCTAGAAGGAAGGAGTCATGCTAGCCTGTTCTTGGCTGAACAGTTTGTGAGAATCATCTTATTTGATCCTCTCAGTACCTCAAAAGTGTAGTTATGTACAGTATACCCTTTTATCAGTGAGGAAGTTGTCTTAGGAGCAGATTAAATTACTACAAAGTTGTCCCTCTTAAACCTACTTCTGTACTCATCCTGATAAGAGTCCTAGAGAATAGCCTTAGGCTTCCACGCCAAGTTTCTCTGTGGAGGCTGAGTTGCAATGTGGTTTGAGTTTCCTGGATCATAGTACAGTTTTACAGGGGATGGAACCTTCTAGAATCTTAAATGTCTTGGCAGCTCCTTGTAAGTATTTTTGATGGATGGTGGGCAATTTTTAACTCTGGCGACATTTATTTTCTCTATGCAGAGTGATTGAAAAGAAATAAAAGAAAAAAGAAAGAAAAAACAGATTTAGGTCATGGCAATGTCTCTGCATTATGCCACCTTTGTGAATATTCCTAGAATCTTAATGCAAATTTTAATACAAAGAGAAACTATTTTCCATTTAACTTCACTCCCTTAGCACGACAGGAAAACTCCCAACTCAAACCTGACATTTTATTAAATCTCAAGGCACCTTTTTTCACTTTCACCTTTTCCATTGCCTCAGACTAGGTCTTCATCATAAAGGTTGAAATTCATTGATAGATAAGTAGCATTATGCCTCAAAAATGAAGCTTTTTTCCCAGCAGTCTTTGGGAATTCCAATTGTCTTGCTAGTTTGGCCCTTATATATTATTCTTTTCAAATATCTGGGATAAAACTTGAGTTTCCGTGCCAAATGATATTGACATGTTGTCTACCCGACTTCCCTAATTTTAATCACATCCCAGACCATAGCAAGGAAGACGATTTACAGTGACTAAGTGCTATTACTGCAGCCTAGACTGTTGGGCCCATAGCACAGCTCAGAGCCTCCCTCAAGAGTCTTTCTGCTCCTTCCCAAGATCTGCACATTCAAGTCGACTTTGCTTCATTGCTTACTGTTCTATAATGTAAACTCTAGATTTTGTCCTAGTCTCTTCACTCCTCAGGAATTCCTATCTAGGAAGTAAAACAGCTGATGGTGGTGACTAATGGGGTCTCTTTGGGGGAGACTTGTATAAGCTTTATCCTAACTGTCCAGCAGGAAGCCTGCTGCTGATAGGCCTTAATAAAAAAAGAAAATTAAAGAGGTCCATGTGGAAGCCTGCTGCTGGAATGCAAACAGAAAGTGAGATGTGCAGGGTAGCTTAGTTAAATGGCCACAGAGCCTCTTGGGCCCACAGAGGGATGTATTTCCCTGTGATTTGGAGAAGGGTAATCTGGCTGGGACCAACATCTGGTGCATCTTTGAATCAGAGGCTTGAATTGTTGGCACATCCACTCCTTGGTTCTTTAATTCTGACCTTCTAAACCCTCAGAACCCATGGAAAGTTTTAGGGCTTTTAAGATTTAGATCATGTTAATTTTGTTTCCACATGATTTATTTTGGTGCCTCAATAGGACAAAGACAAACAATGATGACTTTAGCATTTCAGACAGTTTAAAGTTCAAAGTTGTTTCGAATTCCAAAGGAAAGTTATCTGTATGAGACAAAGAGATGCTACAAGTACTTCTCCCACCACCCTACCCCCAGCTCCACAAGATAATTATACTGACTCTCCTAAAAAATAGTGACCCCTTCCTTTCCTTCTGGGTTTGAAAAATAGCTGACTATATATTAAAAGAAATGTGCCAACCTAGGTTTGATTCCCGGCACCACATATGGTGTCCCAAGCCCGACCAGTAGTGATCCCTGAGCACAGAGCCCAGAGGAAGCCCTGGGCACTAAGTGTGGCAATCTAAGTCCACATTCCAAAAAAACTTTTTGTTGAGAGTCACCTTCACTAGGAATTGGCCCTCAGGTACAGGAGAAAGTGATGGACTATGGGTTCCACAGCACAGGTCTCTATTTACTGCTTTCTTTACTAGGTAGGATATGTAAGAATTTCCTTCTTGCTGCTATAAGTTCACTAGACTGTTAAAAATATGATGTAGGACACTCTTCTGGCCTTTAAGAAATTCCCAAAGAATCGGGCCTATGGATTGTACAAGCATATTACAGTTTAAAGTTCTGATGTGAATTGTTATTTAAAAAAATTATAGTCTAAATTTACTTTTTTAATGATACTTCCTCTAACCGCTTCTCTTTTTGCGTTAACATTTCAGAGAATCTTTTATTTTCTTTATTCACTCCATAATAATTGCACGCTTATTCTGGGGGCTTATTGAATAATTTTTTACATAATGAATTTCATGAGAGTCATATCTTGGTCAGCTGTATTCCTTGCTTAATTTGGTGGCACAAAATAATCTCTGAATCTGTGTGTGTGTGTGTGTGTTTAATATAGACGATGGGTGGGTAAATATATATGTAGCTGATAATGTGTGGGTAGGGCTATCAACAGCTGATTGATGGATGGGGTGGTTTATTTGTGCCACTGGGAACTGAACACAGATCATATGCTGACTTAAACTTGATAGAGGGCCTCAGTTTGCTTACGCATGAGCCTTAGATGGTTATTTTTCAACTAGTGCTAAGCTGGTTGAAAAATAATGACAAAGCTAAAATGGCTTTCTGAGTCCTGATAGATACAAATACTATACATAGTATCCAGCAGGTCCTGCGTAAGAAAGGCATGACTTCAAAGTCAAGAAAAGGGAAGGGTCTACAGAAATCCTTTTTGACATAAACAGGAAAAATTCCCATAGTAGAGGCCTGAGTGATAGTCCAGTGGGTAGGGTGTTTGCCTTGCACGCGGTCAACTGAGTCCGATACCGGGCATCCCATATGTCCCCGAACTCGGCCAGGAATAACTCCTGAGTGCAGAGTAGGAGCAACCCCCTGAGTATTGCTGAGTGTGACCCAAAAAGGGAAAAAAAATCCCATAGGATTCAAATGGTGGCTTCCCTGTAAACCTCCTTTAGTAATAGGCCTCACCTAATCCATATCTGAAACACCCCCTCCTTATTTCACCAGCCTCCAGTGAGCATAAACATGTGCTGGTCTTGCCTCATGGAACAAATTAGTGCTTGATTTTTTTGCTTTTCACTTGAACATCAGTGTGGTTCTGGTCCATCTGGCAGGTATGCTGGGTGAATATTGAAGCGTATTTAGAAGTTAAATGAAAAGGAAATATTTTGTCACTGTTGAGTTAGGAGTTGTAGCCAGATTAAGTGAGAGTTAGAAAATCTTATACTTGAGAGCTAGAGACAATTGTTTGTGGTGTTCAACTTGGTCTTGAGCTATTGCAAATGAGACACTCATTCTCTCTCTCGCCTTCTGATGTGTAAATAGGGCATCTACAGGCCACTGTAGTTTCTCTTCAGTTTTCTTGCAAGAACCAGGAGAAAGGGCCCTTTGTGGTGCATGGAGCCAGTGAGGAACATGGAACTAAACTTTTGAGAAAGGAGAGTAACTGAATGAGGCAGTTCCCTGAAAAGACCTTGATGGAACTTTTGATCTGTAACTACAAAAGCATTTGAAAGGAGTCCTGCAGGCCTTCCTGGATGGCTCCCTCTTTGCTTGAACTGTAGCCAGTGATTTTTATCAGTGTACTCTTAACATTTGTGTCTGTGACTGATCACTCGTCTCCCGTTGCCCTCATGACCTGCCCACAGTGGGAAGCTCAGGACCTCAGAGACTGTGAGCTAAGCAAGAGTAGTGGCTTGTTTCTTAAAGGATCCCTGGGGACCCTCAGTGTCATCTGGGCTTGGAGGTGAGTGTGACCTATGTGTACAGCTCTGTGTGTCCACGCCTCTAGAAGGTATCTGTGTGGTGACTTGACCTTCAGGCACCTAGACTTTGATCAACCTATGACAGGAGGTTTGTGCAAAAAACCCTTCCTGCTTTTCTTTCTTTTCCTTCTTTCTTTTTTAAAACATAAATGGGTTCTGGAATTGATCCCAGATAATACATCTGCCTCTTAATTTCACTTCAGAGGGGCAGGATGACAAGAAAGGCGATGAAGACAACTAAATGCATTTATGATTTATGCCCCCTGTGATAAATCAATGGATGATTTCTCCCCAAAATGTGGTCACTGCCTGGTTAACTCATACCAGCTGAGACATCTGTAAGATGCATTGGAGAATGAAGGCTGAGTTCCCTTCTTGCCATGTGTATACCAGGCCTTGAACCCAGTACCCCAAGGATGGGAATTTTGACCAGGAGACATTTGCAATATGACTGTCTCACTGCACCCTGTGTTTCTCCTCAAGACTGTGTTTCCTTCCTTATGGCTTGATGGTGCAGTTGTCCAGCCTATCATTGGTTCATCTCCAGCATTCCTTTCTGTGCTGGCCTCATGTGTGGTGAGTTAGATTTTTCCACTCCCTAAAGGTGATTTGATCAGGCCAGTTCTCACCAGAGTCCCTCAAAGCAAGTGCAGAAAGTGGGAAAATCACATTAACTCTTTCATTAACTCCAGCTGTTTGAGCTGAATCTGAGATGGAAAAGAGGCTTTGTTTCAAGGGCCAGTTCCAAGCCTTTGGAGGTGGCTCTCTGGAGTGTTAACTTGGGAAGGAATGAAGGGCCCATCTGTCTGGAATCGGGACAGAGCTCTGACCAGGGACCAATATCTGTTCAAGTAGGCTAGGGTGGTCTTGGGCCACGTGTTTGCCACCTCTGTACACTGTGGGATCATAATTCCTAAAAGCCCAGCCTTGCCTTTCTGAACTTGGATAGCCATACCTATATATTCCAAAGAGTCTGTCATTAGACATTTTTTGAAAATTCATTAAACTATGTTTGGTTCTTTGGCAGTCACATAGCAGCTGGATGGCTTTCTTCCCCTTCATTTTTTTAAAGCATCATCTGAAGCTAATTTATCCAAGAGCAAATTGTGCTAGGAGGCGGGAAGTGGGGGAAGAGTCACATTGGTTCTGTAAGTTACCTGCACATGAATTGGACTGTTCTGCCTCACATTTTCCTCCTGTTGAAGTATCTTTTTTCCCATCTTTTGCTTTTCTGTGTACAAGGTTGAAAAAATTCTCAGGAATGAGGTTTAGTAAGTCACACAACCTGATTCCCCACCCCCCACCCCCCCGCTTTCACTTTGTTTTCAAGGAAACTTGTTCCAAAGCTGTTTTCTGGGTCCAGGCAGAGTGATGAGAGCTAAAGTACATGGGGAAAGGCGGAGCGGAAGGGTACAGAGATTGGCGCGTTCTTTCACAGAGAGTAGAATACTGGAACTCCTTGCCAGGAGGGAGGGATAGAGACAGAATTATTGGCTGTGGACTGAGGTGTCTGAGACTTTAGGAAAACTGGAAGTGTGACCAGATTTCCCCATTCCACAGGACAAAGAGTAAAGGAGAGAGCTAGCCAGCTAAGAAAGGTTGCTCATGTGACATCTCTGCTGATACTCACAGACCGTTGTTCCCGCTAGACATAATATACGTGTAGCTGTATTTATGTAGGACAAAGAGGACATCTAATAATATATTGGACTGATCTAAGCTGCCTTTGATCCAGCAATGCTGCAAGGGAGAGATACACTCTACCTCCACGTCACTCAGTTGCACTCTTCAGTAGCCACTGCTGTGGAGATGGCTTGTCCTGTTTGGTTCCCTTCTAATAGGAAGACATAAATTTAAATGGAATGCTGTAGATTCTGCTTAATTCCAATATGAAATATTCACTTATTTTTGTTGGATATTACATAATTAGTTGACTTCTTAAACGAGTTCTAATTGTGCCTGTGAAATAAGCTGGAGATAATGAAATGTGTTCATCTCTCTGGCAGTCCGTCTGTCGCTTCATACTGAACTCCCAAGTCCATCTTCCGAGGTTTGCCTTCTAGCTCACTGAACAAAGCTTTATTTGCTGTCACAGATCTTAGAAATGAATTATAAATTTGTTTTATGAACTCCCTTTTAATTTCCTCTCAGGAAAGTTGTTTTCCTTAGCTTTATAAACTGTGGAAATGGCCATGTACAAAGTAGCTGTACTCATTCTAAAAGATAAAGGCTCCCCCAAAAATGCATTACTAATGCTCATAATACCACAAATTACCAAAGAAAGGAAGAGAATCATGAGAAGGTCAAAAGAGTTAAGTTGCTTTACACTGAATTTCATTGTATCGTCAACTACTTGGTAGTAGAATTGGAGAGAAAAGTTGGTGAGAGTAGCTTGATATTGAAACTAAGTGTGTCTTAGGGAGAAAAGTGGATGAAAACGGAATCAGGAAAAGATAGAGACAGAAAAGAACTAACTCAAAAATTGCATTTGAAAATGTTTTCTGTATTTGATTGGTGGAGAAAAGATAACAAAATGGGAACATTTTCTTCTAAATTTTTTTTTTTGTAAATAAGAAAGTCAAGATTCATTTTAATTCTCTATAGACAGGTTCTTTAAGGATAACACCAAATATATAGGGACACTCACGAGAATCGATGAATGGATAAAGAAGCTTTGGTACATCTACACAATGGAATACTATGTAGCTGTTAGGAAAAATGAAGTTATAAAATTTGCCTACAAATGGATGGACATGGAGAAGATTATGTTGAGCGAAATTAGCCAGAAGGAGAGAGACAGATACAGAATGACTGCATTTATTTGCATAACATAAATATATATGTACATATTATGATACCAATATCCAAGGTCAAGTGAAACATATATCAGGAGGTCTTGTCAAAGGTGGAAATTATCACAAACGTGTGGGAGTCAGAGGCTAGGTAAGACAGAAAATGGAACAATGTGCTAACAATTGTCGAGGGTACTAATGCCAACCTAGAACTGAGCATTAAATAGAGGCAAAAGGATACACATGGCAACCCTTTAATGTATGTTCTGTAATCCATAGTCTGGAAGGGAAGGAAAAGAGAAAGAGAGAGAAAGGGAAGGAAATAAAGAACCTGCCATGGAGGAGGGCTGGGGGAGGGAGGAGGGAACTGGGGACGTTGGTGGTGGGAGATGGGCACTGGTGGCGGGATGGGTGCTGGAACACTGTATGACCAAAACCCAAATATGAACTTTTTAATTGTATATCTTTGTAATTGTAAAAATAAAAAATTAAAAAAAATATATAGGGACACTCAGCTTGAAGGATGTTATAAGAAATGTTTCTGAGAAAAATCAGGTAAGACTGAAACAGGTGTTCTAATAGCATAGATAAATAAGCAAAATTAGAGCAAAGCTAGTTTTGTCTAAACTTCCCCCAGTAGCTCGTTCATATCACATTAGTGAAGGGAACCTAGCCCAAGAGGATAATTTAGAGTGACCTTATTTCTGTCTCAGTTTCTGCTTTAATAAAAAAAAAAGATGCCTGTTATGAAGACAAGATCTATCTAATACTATTGCTCACATGGCCACAGAGAAAATATAGGGATGCCCAGTGATTTTCCTCCTGCAGCTAAGCAACTAGGAATCTCCTCAGATAACCATATGCACCAAAAGCAGTTTTGCCATGGCTTTGAAGTCAGGCTCTTTCTGTCCAGATTATATCCTTTGAACTGAGAGAACAAAAGGCCAGGAATGATGTTAAACCATGTCTTTCTAAGTCAAAAAATAAATACTGTTTTTATGACATGTGATGCAGGGTCTCTTGGGCACCACCTGGCATTATGAGGGCAACCTGACCTTACATTATCAACAGTACAGTTGGAAATTAGTGCCATCAAACACCTTCCATTTGGTATAGCAGCTGGGATGTACAATCCTTACAAGAACATGCCCATGTGGTTGGTGGCTGAATTCCAGTGAGATATCTTCGGTTATTTCTACAGGGTTTAATTCTCCTACAATCAAAAGAGCCGTTTGTGAATTCTGTTGGCCAAAGTTTAGTTTGTTCATATTTTCATCAGAAACAGCCCATTGTGGCTTAAATTCCTAGAGATTAGGTTCCCTTATGTGAGACATTTGTCACTCTCCTGGCTGGCATAGAACAATTGATGAATGGACATTATCCCCCCCCCCCCACTTCCTACCCCCACCCGAGGCCTGAATTGGATACTTCATTAATAAGATACTTACAAAGTGCTCTTCCTTGAAATACTTTTTTTTCAAACATAGTGTCAGAATCCTATAACCAACGAAATTGGTAGATACCTTAAGGGTGAAAAAAGTGGCTTGCTTTTTAGGAGTAAATTGTGACATCTGCAGGTAAATTTTGTTTCTTTTTTTATTTTAAATTTTATTTAAGCATGGTGATTTACAAAATTGTACACCATACAGTTGTTTCAACTATTCAATATTTCAACACCAGTCCCAGTACCAATGTGCCCTTACCTCCAAAAGACCCTTGTTTCCCACTCCCCCATGCCTGCTCCCTTACTGGGCACTAATTATATTGCTTATTGCAGCATACATTTTGGAATGGTATTGCTAAAGTTGTGACCTTTTACTGAGATGTTACATGCAAATTGGACCATCTGTATTATTGCTTTCTCTTATTGAACTTATTAAACATAGTGGTTTTCTACTCAATTTTTTTAAAAAAGATGTTCATGTTAATTTCTTAAAATATTCAAATGGCGGGGCGAAGCCCAGCGGAGGCGCTTGCTTGCACGGCCGGGCCGCCGGGTTTGATCCCCCGGCATCCCCATATGTTCCCCGAGCACTGCCAGGAGTAATCTTGAGTGCAAAGCCATGAGTAACCCCGAGCGCGGGCGGACCAAAGCAAAAAAAAAAAAAAATTCAATATTCAACCCCAAGCTCACCAATATTTTCACAATTATTTCAAAATTTCCCAATCAAGCCTACCCCAAGCAGATCCTCAATAGTTTTTTTATATTGCTTGTTATAGCTAATTTGCTAAATATGGCCAAGAAATGTTTTCTTACAAGAAAATTAATGAGGATTGTTTAATATTACCGTGGATCCATTGAGCAATCAAGACGTTAGTATAAGAAATTACTGATATGTTGTTACAGAATAGGCATTGTGACTATATATTTTGTTATTGGTTGCTTTATACTTACATCTATTAAATGTGATGTGCTACTTGGTATATCAGTGTACTAGGGTTTGAGATGTGGCTCCAGGAATTCAGAAGATTGAAACTGAGTGTTGGAGTTAAATTTATAATTGTGTGGTGCCTTTGGGGCATGGATGTGACCACCTGGTGTTCTGGAAGAACTGGGAGTGGGGGCAGAGATCCTCCTCCCAACTCCACGAAGCCTGAGACTTCAGTCACAAACCTGGCCACCTAAGTTTTTCAATGGATTAACACATGGGTGGGGCTCCTCAGAACAGTGGAGTCTGGCCTGAACCTGGCGGATGTGACCACCGGGGAGTGACCTGGTGGATGTGGACCACCTGGTGTTCTGGAAGAACTGGGAGTGGGGCAGAGATCCTATTCCCAACTCCATGAAAGCCTGGAGACTTCAGTCACAAACCTGTGTACCTAAGTTGTTTCAATAGATTAATACATGGGTGGGGCTCCTCAGAACAGTGGAGTCTGGCCTTGAACCTGGCCATGATGGTTGAGTGTGGGAGGTTTTTTGGCCGCTGGGGCTCTGTTGGGAGGGCCAGACCCAAACCCAACCCCTTCCATGGGGCCTTGGAATCTGTCTGGTGCAAGGAGGACTGCGGGAGCATCTCTCAGATTTTATTTTATTTTGTACTAATTTGATCCATAATCCTAGCTGTTATTTATGCAAGGCCAGGAAGGAAGCTGTATATCGTGTACACATCTGTATGTGCTATGGTTAAATAAACATATTTTCATCTTATGTCTTTTTCTTCAGAGACAGCAACCCTACTGGAATCTTGAACCCTGAAAATGGTTATGTAGTCTGTTATCAAGGGCTGCTTTCTACTAAGTTACAAGGAGAGACACAGTCTAGCTTGTTGAAAAATTATAATAAATATTTGCACTGTGCATTAAAGGAATAAAATTTGGCATTTTAAAAACTGAGTCTTATATATTAACTTCGAGATTTTAAAAACTGATTTACACAAAAAATTTTCTTATTCAAAATGTCAAATGACTATATAATTTTTACTGCTTCACTGTATCACTGTCTTCCTGTTCATCATCGATTTGCTCGAGCGGGCACCAGTAACATCTCCATATGTCCTGTCTCATGCTAGTAGAGCCCAAGGGCATCTGCTTGCTTCAGGAACATAAAGAGCCTCAATCCATTCTGGAATGAGGTCTATAATTGTTACTGGTATTTGGCATATCAAATACAACACGGGTAGCTTGCCAGGCTCTGCTGTGTAGGTAGCATACTCTTGTAGTCATCTCTAAGCCCAGCATTTATTAATGAACCGGCGCTGCTTGCGGCTGCGCGAGCTGGGCTGTGATAGGCTGGTCTGCTGGTTGGAGTTCTGACGAGAGAGAAGTCCGGATGTGGAAAATGGAGGCCCTCATGGAGTGGGGGGGTCGTCTGACTTGTTGCAAGGCTCTGATGGGGTGGCGGGCCAGGGCTAGAACCCGCCATCCCTCCTGGGCGCCTCGTGAGCGGCTGGGCACAGGGACAGCCAGTAGCAGCTCTGCCTCATGTCTGTGAGTCTCTCGAAAAGAGAAGGTGAGCAAGTGTGAGGCGTCGGCCATGCTGCCGCTAGAACACCTGCCTCTCCCTCAGCTTCAGGAGAAGTGGTAAAAGGCAGCTTAGCAGTCTTATTAAAATTCAAACAAGACCTCCTTATTGTTTCACTTGACTTGGATATTGGATCTTACTATATATTTATGCAGCAATAAAATCATTCTGTATCTGTCTCTCCCTTCTGGCTAATTTCACTCACTAATCTTCTCCAGTCCCTTTAGCATTTTAACTTTTTCCAAAGCTTAGTATTCCATTGTTGTTACCAAAGCTCTTACAGTCATGTTTTCGGGCACTCTGGTTGCTTCCAGATTCTGGTATTTGATAAGTATGAACTAAAAGTAGGATGGTGTTTCCTGCTATTTTTGGTTTCAGTAATTCCCAGATGGTATGTGGGTCATGGGAGTTCAATTCTAGTCTTTGGAGAAGTCTTGTTTTCCAAAGGCTTGGAGTCAGAGTTTAGGTAAGACAGAAAATGGAACAGGGGCTAACAATATCGAGGTACTAAGCCAACCTAGAACTGACATTAAATAGAGGCAAAGATACAAATGACAACCTTTTAATGTATGTTCAATCCAAGTCTGAAGAAAAAAAAAAGAAAGGGAAAATAAAGAACCTACAGGCTGGAAGGGAGGAACCGGATTTGGTTGGAATGGCACTTGGAGGGACGGGTGCGAAACACTGTATGACCAAACCCAAACATGACTTTTTAATTGTATATCTTTTTATTTGTATATCTCCGGTGGTATAATAAAATACTTAAAAAAAAAAAAAAAAAATTCAGCAAGGAATTCCCAAAAGGCGAGGATGAATGCATACATACTCCTTCTCTATTCCCAAAAGGGTCGGATCCGTATTCCCTTCATTGCCAAATGGGGATGAATACATGTATATTGGCTTCTCTATTCCAAAAGGGGCAGATAAACACATGTGTATTCCCTTTTACTCGTTATGTGGTATTTAATACAAATCTGCATTTAATAGCGTATATCATTCTTAGACCTCAAGATCTAAGGTTACAAAAATAAGTCCTTGGAGGGTGGAAGAAAATGCATTAAATATTATTTATAAAGGTATAGTAATAAACAATGGGTGAATCATACATACAGTGCCTTGAATTCCTGTCTTTTTCCATGCTGTGTCATTCACTTGTGTCTATAGGCAAAATTTCCTAGCCTTCATTCTTCTTTTGCACAATAATATTTAATCAAGTGTGAACAGCTTGGCAGTGTCAAAGAGGCCAGGAGCTGCCAGCAGAAATGCTTCTAGGGATGGCTGACTCTTACACTGGGACAGAGAATAAGGAAGTTAACTATGGTTAACTATCCCCAGTCTTAAGCTCTGCGTAATTATCATGACAAAAGCTCCATCACTGTTTATATAGGCTTATCCTCAGGCACAGGAATGCATCCCAAACTCAGTATTAGTGTTTGCTTTGCAGCAAGAGGAGTTCTTTGTCTTTCAAATGAAAAACAAAATCATTCTGTTCTTTCTGGTGCTAAGAAAGTAAGTCTTCACTGAACCTGCAGAGAGATTTCTGGTGGACATGCAGGTGTTGACTTGAGCCACTGGGCACCAGCAGCAAGGGCAGTGGAAGAGCACACACAACTGAGAAGAAGTCAACCAAGTGTGTGCTTGGGCCAGAGCGATAGCCCAGCGGGTAGGGCGTTTGCCTTGCACAGGGCCGGCCTATGCCGGCCTGGGTTCGATCCCTGGCATCCCATATGGCCCCCGAGCACTGCCAGGAGTGATTCCTGAGTGCAGAGCCAGGAGTAACCCCTGAGCGTCGCCGGGTGTGTGACCCAAGAAGCAAAAAAAAAAAAAAAACCAAAAACAAACAAAAAAAAAACAAGTGTGTGCTTGCTGATGAAGTTCCTTTAAGACTGCAATCTTCTTCCTGCCTGTAGACCTTTTGAGACCTGGCAGTTAGCTTTGGAGACAATGCTTTACCTTCAACTTGGGCTTGTTCTGCTCTAGGCATCACCCTCATCTCCAAGAGGTCATTTTTTAAAGTCTCTCTCTCTCTCTCTCTCTCTCTCTCTCTCTCTCTCTCTCTCTCTCACACACACACACACACACACACACACATACACATTTCTTCTCTCTTCTCTTTCTCTCTCCTCCCTCACTTTCTTTCTGTCCTCTCTATCCTTTTTCTACTACTATTTCATACTCTCTCTCTCTCCTCTCTCTCTCACACACGCATGTATACTTGCTCTCACACATACATGCCTGTACATGCAGGCAGAAAGAAGACAGATGGTTTCAGCGGTAGAGTAAATGCCTGTCATGTGCAAAGCCCTGAGTATGATCCCCAGCATTTCATGCACACCCTGAGTCCCCCAGCTAGGGCACTAGAGGCCCTGACTGCTGCTGGTGATAGCTCCTATAAAACACACATGCATACACCACACACATTTAAGCCAGGCTTTCCTTTGCTGTTTCCTGTGCTCCATTCAGGTCTCTCATATTCTTCGCTCATAGCTTTTTACATGAAGGAAAGTTTCTTTATTTTCTTATTATAGTATGGATAACATATTGACAGTTTTTAATACATAATCTTGATATATACAATTATCATACCTCAGCATCAGCAAAATGCCCATGATCTCCACCAATGAATAACCTGATATGATTTCTTGTTCACCTATCTTTCCACCATCTCTCCCTTCCTTATTTCATAATCTCTGTTTTCCAATCCAATGTTAAGGGTTTGTGACCATTCTATGTTATGGAATCCTATTTTTCATTTCTCTATGTACTGTAGATGAGTGAGGTGATCTGGTATTTCCTTCTCCTTCTGACTAATTTTACTTAAAAATAGGCACCCACCACCCCATCACCACCATTTCCATCCAGGTGCAGTAAACTGAAAGATTGTATCTTTTTTGTTTATTTGTTTTGGGGACATACCAGGCAATGCTCAAAGGTTGCCCCTGGTTCTGCACTCAGCAATTAGTCTTGGTGGTGCTCAGGGGACCAAATGGGATGCCAGGGATCAAACCTGGTTGACCATGAAAGGTAAATGCCCTACCTGCTGTTCCTATTGCTCCAGCCCCAGATTTTATCTTATACTTGCATGCTTTTCCATTAGGCATAAGTCTGTCACAACTTTGCTATTCATTCATCTATTGTTGAACATTAGGTTTGTTTCCTTATCCTGGCTATATACTAAGTGCTGCAATAAATGTACGTGTGCAGCTTTTTTTAATTAGTGGTTTTGAGTTTTTGAGGTGGATACCAAGAAGTAAACTCACTGTATCATACTGAAAGCTCCGTTTTTACTTTCTCTGAGGTCTCCATACTGTTTTCCCCCACAGAGGCAGAAACAGGTAACATAATAACCAACAGTGAATCAAGTTTCCTTTTTTTTCCCCATTTTCCTACCATCACTGATTGTTTTCAATTTTTTTTGATGATTGCTACTCTTACTAGTGTGAGATGATATTTTGATGGCAAGTTTCTTTTTTTTGAACAATAGGCCTGTTTCTCACATTCTCATAAGTGGTGTTCACTTATTGCTTGATTTTTGTCGTCAGACCGTTTGTCCCAAATAGTAGCTTCAGGAGCACTATATTGTGAACGTTTCCAGCAGTTGCTCAGGGTTCTGGTTCAGAAGGTGCTATACTTACTTTATGTTGAACTGTTGCCATCTTGAAATCCTTAATGCTTTTTGAACATTGCCATGCTCTTCCCCACACACACCAATTTCATTTTGCATTAATATACCCCATAAATCAGACTTTCAGACCTGGGTTAGCATCATGTTCATTTTTTATCCTATCTTCAAACTAGGCTCTATACACAGAAATATTTCTGTCAATGAATGCTGTGGCGACAAAAGATTATCTCCTTTTATCCTTTTATTAATGTATGAAATAGAAAATGCCTAACACCTAATATCATGTCAGAATATTTTATGTTTTCCTGGCAGCTCCCTACTTAATCTTATTTTTTTTTTCGTTTGGCAAATACAACCAAAATTGAATTAAAGAGACATGCATATTGTGATCTAGGAAAAAATATGGTTGTATAAAAGGAAGTATAAAAATGGGCTGGCCTGTTACTAATTTTTTGTTCTATATTTGGAACTGAAAGGATGATGTTTAGAGAGCAAAAAAAGCTAATTGTCTTGCAGAGTGTTTTGAAATGCTGGGGCCAGCTCTGCAACACAGAAAAATCCTTCAAATGATAGAGGAAGTTGGAAAGGGAACTGAAATGCCTCTGAAGTAAACATCAAGGCTTTCCTCTTGTCCATTCAGAGCCAAGGGAACCCTGAAAAATGTCCAGTTGGTCTTCCCCACACGAGTTGGGAAAGCCTCACTCTCACATACACTCAGCCAAGAGTGTGTGGTAGGAATGCCAGGCGTGGACGTTTGCTATAATACATCTATTGCTTCTCTTTTCCTTCTCTGAGTTGCACATATTTTCCCTTTCTCCCTTACACCCCAGAGGTGACTGCTGCAGATTGTGGAGTTGGCAGAATTTTCCAGGCTGTGCAGCACAAGCTGTTAATAAATTAGGTGCACAGAAGTGTGATAGCGAGGTGTTTCCTCCTGAAGTTCATAGGCCTTCCAGAACATTTATGTCTCATTACAGCCCGAACAGCAGTTTATGCCCTAATAAATCAGAGAGACTTTGCAGAGATGGGACGAACCATAATGAATCTTTCTGTTGGCATTTTTCCCCGTTACAGCCACAAATAATGGAGCAAAACCGCCCCATCTGGCCACTCTGTAAGAGAGAGCCCACAGCGGGAGCTGTTTTCTCAAGCATGCAAAAGGTCATTGCAGGTAGCCAGTGGGAGGGGTGACAGCTAGGAATGTGAGTGACAAGGTGGAATGAAGCCATTTACAAGCTTTTATCACCATGATTATAGGCATTAGTAGATCTGCGGTCCCTGTCTTTCTTCCTGGGATGGCTCTTGGGTCCTGACTGATGTTTCATGTTTAATTTGCAGAGCTTTATTTTTTTGGTATTATTTTTTTATCTTGCAGACAGTGCTTCTGGACACACAGCCCCTCAGCAAGGTGTTTTTGTCCTGCTGCCTTGATCAGGTGCTCTCTGAGAAAGGAGCCCATGAAAGCATGGGATTCCTCTGTGCGCAGTGACAGAAAAAATAATGTGCAGTGGCACAAAGTTAATATGGAAATGATGATTAATTCTGTTTGATGGACAGTCAAGCATTTGTTTTTGGCTAGGAAATCAATTTGTCTCTATTGAAAGTTTACTTGATATTTACAAACAGGGTTGCATGAAGACTCATTAAAAACAGGGCTTAGAAATAAGAGGAACTTGGCCTCGATGTTTATGCATTTCCACAAGGTGAAATTTTGCAAGTAAACAAACACTATTTCCACTGTACCCAGTAACTGAGGTGCATTTGGTAGAGAAGAATGAACATAGTTAAGTCAAGGAAGTTCTCTTTCATTACCTCTTTCATTCCCAACTTATCTGTGCTTTTTGCTTTGTACAAGGCCCTGGAGGAGCTTTGGAAATGTCTGGACTCTTGTTTGTGTTTATGGAGCAGCTTCCAGGAGCTCTCTGAGAGGGGGTTATATATTCATTCTTACATATTTCTATTCCAAAAAGGCTTCGTTGATGCCTCTTCAATAATCACTTTGCTGCTTGGAAGGCAGAGGAGCTGCAAGTGAGAGGGTGCACAATTTATCAAAAGTGACAAGGAGAACAGAGCTCCTCCATCAGCCTCTGCTACCTCTGTTTACAGAAAGTCTCCCTTCCAGTATTTTCCCCAGCAGATGGCTAGGTGAGGTTCATGGACTCTCTATGGAAATACAGCTGCTTCAGGGCAGGCATGGGGATATTTTGGTCTGTCCCCAGCTGAATTATACAGTAGTCCATGGAGGAGAAAGGAGGCAAAGTGAATTTCTAGCTCTGGAAGACCTCGAAATATAGATTTAAAGACTAGTGCTGTTTACAAATTGAGATGTTGCCAAAGTCCAGTACCCCAAGATTTAGGGTAGAAGTTGGGTCTTGTAAAAATTGGTAATTTATTACAAATGGTCATGTTCTTGTCTGTCCTGTTGTCATGGGACAGTTAGTGGGACTTGCTGGAGGTAGCAGTTCACAAAAGAACCTTATTCTATTTAACTGAAATAATTATGATATTCCTCCATAATCAGATTCATAAAATTCTGGAAACTTTCTCCTTGTCTGGCTTTATCAAGATCTTGCTCCAAATGAGGCACTTACTTTATCTGGGACTTTACTTTTGGGGTGGACATGTATCAGGGGTCATGTAAAATAATGAACCCAGACCTCTATCTGAATTCACATGCAAAAAGTCAGATAAAAGGTTTTAAAGACCTCAGTATCATACCTGAATTCATAAGGTACATGGAAGAAAACTTAGGCAAAATTCTCCATCACGTTGAAGCTAAAGACATCTTCAAAGATGAAATATGACTGACCAAGCAAGTGGAAGCAAAGACAAACAAATGGAACTACATAAAACTAAGAAGGTTGAGCATCACCACCACAACAACAAAAAGTAAAAAGCAGTGACTGACATACAAAGACAGCCATTTGAATGGGAAATTTTATTCATCCAATACACATCTGATAAGGGGTTAATAGCAAAGATATGCAAAACGTTGGTAGAACGTTACAAGAAAAGAATATCCAGTCCCATTAGAAAATGGTGAGATGAAATGAACAGAAACTTCCTCAAAGAAGAAAACCAGTTGGCCAAAATAAAAATGAAAAAATGCTCTTCATCACTAATCATCAGGGAGATACAAATCAAAACAACAATGAGATATTATCTTATACCACAGAGATAGATGCACATTGAAAAGAACAAGATCAACCATTGCTGACTTGGATGTGCACAGAACGGTACTCTCATTCATTGCTGGTGGGAATGCTGACTGGTCCTGCCTTTTTGGAAAACAATATGGGCATTCTTCTAAAAACTGGAAATTGAGATCCCATATGACTCAACAATACTACTTCTGGAGATGTACCCTGGGGGCCCAAAATCACAGCAAAAGCATCATCTATGTTCATTGCAGCACTATTCACCATAGCCAGAATCTGGAAAGCACCTGAGTGCCTGAGAACAAATGACTGGATAAAGAAACTATGGTACATCTACACAATAGAACACTATGCAGCTGTTAGGAAAAATGAAGTAATGTTATTTACCTGTAAATGAATGTACAGTAAAATGCTGAGTGAAATGAGTGAGAAGGAGAAGCACAGATACCGAATGAATGCTTTCATTTGTGGTATAAAAATAGAGAGGAGAGAATGAGTAGAAAGGCTCCTGCCCTTCAGGAAGGTTGTGTGGAGTGGTTGAATGAGTGATCGGAGGGAAACTGTAGACATTTGGGCTGGGAAGTGCACACAGGTGGAGGGATGGGTGCTAGAATACTTTATGACTGAAACTCAATAATGAACAGCTTTGAAATGGTCTATCTCACAGTAATTCAATATTTTTTAAATGATCCCCACTAGAAACTGAAGTCAGAACAGGTAATTGGTACCTTTGCTGTTTGAGCAAGAGGTGGCTAAGTTATTTGGCTTCTTAATCAACCTGGCTTATGTTACACAGCTAAGCTAAGGAAACAATCAGTCTCAGTTTTGTGTCCTATGCACAGCATCATGTTCTCACCCTACCATGCAAGTTCTAACCCTACTAAGATGTTTGTCTTCTGGAGTGATAGTCAAAAGATATGGCAATTGCCTTGCCCGTGGCCAAATTGGGTTCATTCCTGGCATCCTGTATGTCCCCCTCTCTCCATAGCACTCCGAGGAGTGATTTGTATGTGTAGAGCCAGAGCAAAACCTGAAGATTTCCAGGTGTGGCCCCCAAAAAAAACAAAAACTATTTTCTTTCTTCTGAGGTCGTTGGGAAGACCCTAGCATTTGTTCATACATTACAGTTCTCTTTAAAAATAACTAATGGAGACTCTCACTTTATCTTAGGGAGTCATTTACAGATGGAAAACTAAATATTAAAGGATTGTTGGGAATAATATTTGCTCTCCCAATCCTGAATCAGCCTCACAATATGGCCCGGTCAGGTCTAGTCCCTTTGTGTGACTAAGTCACACTAAGACTGGACAGTAGCAAGGTCTAGTCCCTTGCTCCTGGACACCTCCAAATTTCATAGTATTGACAGCTCCATAGGATAACAGCAAATACAATGGGAAAGTTGCATAGAAGACCACCAAGTTTAATAAACCTAAATAATAGCAAAGAAGGTTCAACTAGCACTAACCAACACAGTAGATTTTCAGACAATGACTTTAGTATCACTACCGTGAGATGTAACCAATTATCAAAAATTGGGACCTGAGAGATGGTACAGTTAGTAGGGCACTTGGGACCATGGCAAGCCAGCTTCAATCCCTGGCATCTAATTTGTTCTTCCAAGCACCCCCAAGAGTGAACCCTGAGCATAGAGCCAGGAGTAAGCCCTGAGCACCACTGGGTATGTTCCAAAAACAAAAAAATTGACTCTTACTGATTTAAGTTTTGGGAATTCTGTTTTCCTTTGTGTTATAACAAACAATCTGAAGTAAATTTGTGCTTGCAAGTGTGAGCCTGGAGTGATGAGTAGGAGACTCTCAGTACCATCTCTCAGGCCCCAATTTCTGATAATTAGTTACATCTCACAGTAAGATACTAAAGTCATTGTCTGAAAATCTACTGTGTTGGTTAGTGCTAGTTGAACCTTCTTTGTTATTATTTAGGTTTATTAAACTTGGTGGTCTTCTATGCAACTTTCCCATTGGGTTTGCTGTTATCCTACAGGGCTGTTAGTACTATGAAATTTGGAGGTGTCCAGGAGCAATTTGGTGGCATGGCAGTTCGAGGAGGTTCAGTTGAGGAGCTTGACCTTTTGAAGTTTGGAAAATTTCATGTATGACTGAAGCCTGCTGTTTCTTCATGCAAAACATGGAAGTTGCCTGTCCCCATTCCTAGAAGGCTTCAGAATTCTCAGTCCAGGCCAGTCTACCAGGAAAGATTTGGCAGCATCATGTTCATTTTTGCATGACAGCTTTCTTTATTGAGCAATCTCTCAGAACCTTTGAGTGTTCAAATACTTAAGAGGTAAAATCCTTCCCAAGTGTACTGATTTTACAACAGTAGCAAACACTTGTGAGATTAGTATTGCTTCGTAATATTGTGACTTATAAGAGAAACATCATTTGCTCTTCATCTATGCTATCTGGCTCATAGGTTCCATGGCATTTCCTAGCTGAAGAACAAATTTATGTTGATGAGGTGGCATTGGAGAAGCACCTGGAAAAATAGCCAAGTGATCAGAAAATTGAAACTTCTAACCCCACCCCTTGACCGATAGGAACCACAGAAGGGCTGAGTTTGTGGTCAACTGTCTATGGTGGGTCGGTGAATCATTATGACTGTGTAATGAAGAAACCACAAAAATCTAAAAGTAGAGGCCACTGGAGAGCTTTCAGATTTCTGAATATATGGTGTTTGGGGAAGAATGAACTAGAGAGAGGATTATATCCTGACACATTCTCCTTACCTTATCTCATGCATCTCTTCCATGTCTTTTATAATAAATCAATGACTAGTGAGGAAAGAGTGCCATTCTATGAGTTCTGTGTGCTAGGAAAGCAAATAATCTAATCGGAGGAGGGAATCCTAAGAACTTCTGTTATATAGCCATTTGGTCAGAAGATTAGATAGTATTCTAGATTTGCACTGAATATCTGAAGTCTGAGGACGAGTCATGGAAACCTCCAAAGAGTAGTCAGTTTGTTAGAAGGCCAGATATCAGGGTTGTACTTAAAGAGGGTCTTGGGAGGCAATCTGTAGAGTATGATGCTGTCTCTGGGTGATAGTGTCAGTACTGAATTGAATTTAGGATGTCATGCTAATCTCGTAGAATTGTTTGTTTGCACATCCACACCCATTGAAATTGGTCTCAGGATACCAATGAAATATGTATAAAGCGAACTTTGAGAAATTAGATAATCACCAAGGTCCAGTTTTTCTCTCCAGATTCTTGAAACCTCAAGTAATTTAATGATTTTCCTTCCTCACTATGAACTTTTCGCATTTTACCAAGTACAGCTCTCTTAAAAAGGCACACTTAGTTGGTGATTCTTTGTTGTTTGGAATGACTATGATAAAAACACCTAAAGTAGTGTTTTGTAAAACAGTGACCCTAAATATATTTGAATCCTTCATTCCAGACTCAGGCTTTTGTTGCAAATTGTTCTGATTGGTTTCACTGGCTCTTTGGCTAAATTGCTTCTTTCAGTATTTCACCTTCTATGCGCAGATCTATCCCAAGGACTCATGGGGTTAAAGGCTCTGTCTTGGTGTATTCTGGCTTGGGCTCCAGATGTCCATCAGCTTGTTTAAGCAATTTGCAAATCAAAAGAGCACAGTCTATCTTTACACTTTTCAGGCCCCACCAGCATCTATGTCTCTATGTTAAGGAAAATGTAACAAGGGAAATAACCAGGACAGCATGGAAATCTAAGTGTTTTTATTGGCTTCTCATGTGCCATTAATAAATGACTTTCAATTTGCTGCTTTTACTGGAGGTTGTTGATGCATTTATTTTCTCTAGCAATAATGCTTTAAATTAACTATATTGGTAAAATTAAGAAAATTAGCAAGAAAAGACTTACAATTTTCTAGGAACATAGAGATGTTCCCCAAAATTATTTTCCTCTGTAAAAATACAGAGTCATATTCTCCAAAGGTCCGTGAAACACAGGTCCATTCATGAATCAGAATAAGCAAAGGGGAACAGGAGTGTTGGATACTAAGAGTGAGTAGGGGTAGAAGGATTGAGAATAGAAATGGGTCTAATTTCTCAGGAAAGTCAGGAAAAGAATTAACTAGGAAAAAGTAGGAGGATACCCAACAATGGGGAGAACCCTCTTAAACTATTTAATTGCAATTTTTTTGTGGGACTAGTCAGCGACAATATGTGTTTTCTTCATCTGTATATAGCTGCATGGGTATAGACATAGAAGAGGTTAACATACATTTAATCAAGATAGTAGTACAAGTTGGATGAAAAACGAGTTAATGGAATTGAAAGAAGAGTCAAAGTCTTGGAATCGTATGTGAGTAAGTAAGGAAGTGATGATAAGAGGCGAATGAGGAGTGGGGAGATAGTACAGCTGGTAGGGTGATTGCCTTGCATGCAACCAACCAGGTGCTTCACACAGTCCCTGGAGCCTGTCAGGAATGACCCCTGAGCTCAGAGGTAGCCCTGAGCACAGCTGGGTGTCATTCTCAGATTTTAAAAATATAAAATAAAAAGTAAAGAGGCAGGTGCTAAACAATGGAAGATCAGCCATTCCCGGATCGAGAGAAGTGAGCTTGTGGTTGAGCTACCTTGTGTGGAAAAAGAATATTTTGTGATAACTGGATAATAATAAGGCATGGTAAGTTGTTTACAATGACAAAGACTTTCTGTCATGGTAGATCATCCAAGTATGCCTTTATTGCTGCTATATTGACCTCTGGATCATTCATGAATAATTAGTATGGGACTGACTGCCCTACTTTCCCCAAGCTCCCTGTTATCACTACTCGTGACCTTAATCCTGCTAGCATTCTTCGAGACCTACACAAATTTATCATCTGACACCCTGGCTTCTGAATTTCTGACTGCCCCCTGTCCAAAGTCAGTGGAGTACTCCTTCAATTCTCATATTTTTATTTTAGATCTTGGGTAATTTAAAAAATATCCCACAGACTCCATATTTTAATTTTTATTATATAGATTCCCTAGTTTCATTTTTTATTTTACCTCTATTTTTACATAGACTTCTTATAGGTGCTTCTGGAAGAACTGAACTTGGGCCCCAGTCTTGCTATCACTTACTTTTCAGGGTTCTTGCTCCTCACCTGCAGAAACATGGTTCTTGCAGAATGGTTGTGGGAATTGCGCTTTAACATGTAAAAGACCTTACTCCATGCTTACCATATAGCTGCTCCTTATTAAATATAGTACCCTTTATCACTGCTCCTCCTCAGCTTCTCTGATATATTGACTTTGGAACTTACATTGCAAAATTCGTCTTTTGAAATGTTCTTAAAATATAATGGAACTGATTTGAGGAAAGGGCCATTGGGATGAATGCATTGATTTCATTGCTACCTTGTTTCTGAGTCTTGGAGGAAACCCAATAGAATAGGTGCTGATTCTGGACTCAGTTGAATTCCTCAGTCCCTCCTGCAGCAATAGACATATTGTGGAGGTATGAAAAGGGTGTGGAATGATGTTATATGCTGAGCTATGTTGCAGTACAGAGGATCAGATCTCTGAGACAGCAGAATAGAACCGGGAAAATGATCCCTTACTGCATCTTTTTAAAAATATTTTATTATACCACAGTGAAATATACAGTTGCAAAGATATTCATAAGATGTTCATATTTGGCTTTCGATCATACAATGTTCTAGCACCCATCCCTCCACCAGTGCCCCTTACTCCACTAAGCTTAAAACTGCTGTTGGTGTATATTTTTGAATAAAAGCACTAGCAGTACTTCTCACTATGAGACTTACAGCATAATGCTAAAGTGTGTGACTCCAGCTGACTTATATAAGGAAACTTAATTTTTTTTAATTCTGTAGGAGAAAAAAATAGACATACCTAACTATATGTGATATCTTCCAAATTTATTTTACACAGCCGAGAACTATAAATGGTGAGATTAATTTGACATTGGGGATAAGAAGAAAAGCTAACTCATAATCAGAGCTTATAAATGGTGATCCTCAGTAAAAAGTATTGGCCTATATTTCAAGACAAATATATTTAAATTATTTTAAATAAGCATTAATATTTAACATACCTTCAAAAGAAGTGCATTAATTATGGATTGTATATAATGTCTAGATGATAATTCAGTGAGTGGTTTGAAACAAAGTAATGCTATTTGAAGAATTATCTTTGTAATCAGAGTATTTTCTCTTTTACTGTTCTGTCCCAGGAATATGTTATAAATCACACTCTGTTATTATGAATAGTACAGTTTTTTGCCCAGTCAATTTATTATTTGAGTAGGAAAAAGTCAAAACTCTGAACCAAAGAGAATATTGAGAGCATGTATTAGCGGCTTAGGAATAGTGCTTGATTAATTCATTAGGCTGAAGGAGAAGTGGAGTGAAAGTTTTTGGTTTTGAAAATAAATGTTCATTAGAAACAGAAAGGGAAGTGGACCACAAGACATAGAAGGGAAGGCTGAGTTACTTTTATAATCTTGGGTGATATATCTGCAATGAAAGAAATGAAGCAAGGGGTGAAAAATTCAATGAAAAATTGCTAATAAAGTTTTCTCTCAGGCATAGGAAACACAAGGGAATCCTAGAATAGTTTGTTCTTCCTAAGTTTTAAAGCTAAGTTTTTAATTCGATGTCAAGTGTCTAAGAATCAAGTCTGGTCTGACTGTCCAGGACTTAAACTGTCCTGTCCTCCAAGGTTTGGTGGCAATATGGGTACAGTTTTATTTTCTTCCTGTGGTACAAGGAAGGGAGATTGGAAATTGAAGAACTCAGAAGAGAAATAATTTCACAGAGGTTGAAATTTGAAATTTCTATATATATATATATGAAATTTCAAATATATATATATTTCAAACTGGAATTTGAAATATATATATATATATATTTCAAATTCCAGTGACACAAGAAAGTGACATATTAAATCTTGCTAATTTAGTATTTAATTTCATAAGCATTTCTTATGGGAGAAATTTTACTTTCTCCTCAGGTTAAAAATTAGCCAGTGAAGTAGTACTGGGATTAAGATATTTACCTTATGTGAGAACAATACAGGTTTGATCCCCTGCATCATATATTGTCCTTTGAGAACCATCAGGAGTGATCCCTAGGCACAGAACCAAGAGAAATCCCTGGGCACTGCTGAGTAAGGCCCCAAATACAAATAAGTTTAAATAAAAATATAAGCAATGGTGTGTCTTGCAAGCTCCTGAGAACTAAAAGCCAAAATACTGAAGTAACATAAGGATATTGATGAAGATTATTAAGGTTTGCTTGAGGTTTGATAACTACCAGTAACTAAATTCCAAGATCATAAACATTATCATTATTTCAAACATGTTACCTAACTTCAACAACAATAAAATAATAATATAAAAATTTGAATGGTGACGTGGGAGCATTGGTGGAGGTCAGTTCACACTGATGCTAGTTCAGTCCTGGCACATTGTATGCCTAAAACTCAGCTGATAATAGCTTTCTACATCTTGGTGCTTTATTTTTTTAATTGCAGTGACAGCTCTCATAAGGGATATAAGATATCAAAAAAAGTTGGTTCTCAACATATATATTCAAAATTCAGTAATACTTTTCCTTAATAGATAGGGGTACAAGTAGTGATTAAAAACCCTTTCATTCGTTCTAGACAGGAACATAAAGAGTCCAGATTTGAATAAGGAAGTTCAAGCAATCTGCCACTAACTACAGGGTATGATCTCAGATCCTGCAGAGAACCAAACCTCTGTTCCTCTGGCACCCCTGAAAGTCTTTTTTATTAGCACTCCAAAGGCTAGGTTGAAACTAGAACAGGGATTTGGGGCCTCTTTGACTCCTGTGGGTATAACAGTTGCAAAATAATTAGACTTGCAAAGTTGCCAATACTAGTCTTCTTCCAGCATATGCCCAGTGTTATTATCTTCAAAGAAAGACTGCTTTCTTCTTAGCATACTTTTTTTGTCTCCTGCCTAAGAAAACTGCCAGGGGAAAGATGAAAAGAATATGAAGTAGGGCTGGAGTGATAGGACAACAGGGAGTGTGATTTTCTTGTATGTGGTTGACCTGGGTTCTATCCCCAGCATCAAATAGGGTCTTCTGAGCACTGCCAGGAGTGGTTCTTGAGTGCAGAGCTAGGAATAACCCCTGAACAGTGCTGTATGTGACCGAGAGAGAGAGGAGAGAGAGAGAGAGAGAGAGAGAGAGAGAGAGTATGAAGTCTGGAGAGTCTTGAGACCGAGGCTGATAATTCCATATCCCCCATATGTATAAGTCACTGAGGGAGTTGAAGGGACAAGTGATTCTCAACATGGCAGAGCCCTTTGTGTTTTCACTCTATTTGCTCAATGCCGTTCTCCTGAGTGTGACTCCATATGTCTGTTACTTAGCTTTCAACATCACACTTAGAAATTTCCTTGTTCCTGGCATCTGTTAACTTAAGGATTCACCAGGGAAAATGGTCCAGAAGAAGTGGTCAATGTTTGGAAATTTAGCACAACAGTGCAGCCGTGTCCCAGGTGTTGAAGAGAAGTTAGGATAAAGAAGGGGGCCAGTATGACAATAATAGTCAGGAATGATCATTTTGAATAGGAACTGAATGTGTCTGTGTGTGTGTGTCTGACAATCTTTCAGTATCTGTTTTGCAAACCGTATGTCCCAGATGGAGATAGATAGATTGGGGGGGGGGAGAGGGAGAACAAAAACAAAAGGGCCCACCATAGAGGTAGGGGGGAGGGGCAGTAGGGAAACTGGGGACATTGGCAGTGGGAAATGTACACTGGTGAAGGAATGGGCGATAGAACATTGTATGGCTGCAATCCAATCATGAATGATTAAAAAATTAAATTTTAAAGAAAAAAAGGAAAGGATTCAGGGTTCATCACACTACTCTTGAAAATGTGTTTCAGTTGTGCTTGAAAGGTAAATAAACAGAGACCAAGTCAGCATTGAAAGAAAAGTGAAGTGGATTCAAAAGATTTCTTATTTTTATTTCTTATTTTTAAGTAAAATTTAAATTTTATTTTAAAAAATTTTAATAAAATGACAGATATGAATACTTGTATAATTAATAAAAATCACCTTTTGGAAATTGCCAACTTTGCAAATCAGCTCAAATCTGAAATTTCAAAGATGCAGAATCACATCAGGTCTTACATGTCTGATTCTGTACCAGTTTGATAAGTCTAAGTGAAACTTTTTTTGCCATTAATTTTGGTTCTAAAATCTGTACTTTATGAACACAGATAATAATAGAAAAAAATATCTTAATTCTTCATATTTCACAAGGAAGCAATGGATACTATCTTCCTGGAAATCACTTATGTAGGGGTTTAGGTTATAGATAGAACATAGATGCGTGAAACTGGGATTATAAAATAGACTTCAAATTAATTTAGGAACTGAAAGTTGTTTACTAGGGAAAAATATCTAACTATGTTCCTGGACCCATTATATAGATACTTCCAAAGATTAAGCCCTCACATACTTGTCAAAAGGAGAAGCTGACAATATTTCCCAACTTAACAAAGTTTCCTTCTTATTTTAATGTTTTATTCTGTTGGCTACACACATGTTTTTAATTTTTTTCGGTGTGTTTATATGTTTGCAAGTTTCTAAGTCTGTGCAGATGAATGGAGTTTTTATTGAATTTATATGTAGCTTTCAGATAGTAAAACTGTGTTTTAGCTTCTTCCACTTTCTCTCTACCCCCCAGTCTGGGATTTGTCTGCTGTCTTAGTACTATTAGGTTTTCCACATCTGTGCCATGGTGTGCACAGTATACAGTTAAAATATGCAAACGGGGTGATATCATCTGTGAATTTAGTATTAGCACCATAAGATGCTGGATTCACTATCGATGGCTTCCTCCTTGGATAGCAAGAACTGAGCCCGCAATAGTGGCCCTCTTTGGGCTGTTCCATACGCTGTGTCCCACAGAGAAAAAAAAAAACATTTACTTTTACATTGCAGTCAAGACTTTGAAGGTTGGTGGCGGAGGGTGAGGCTGTTAAGTGTGATTATAGTCAACAACTATTTGTGGTTAAAAAAGTCCTTCCCCAAGCGTGTAGCGGGGTTTATACCCTGTGTATGCAAGGCACTTTGCTGGCCCCAATGGACATGGCTAATAACCCAGAAAAGTTGTTGATGGCTGGCACATAGAATGAGATCTCCACTGTCAAGAGAGAAATGATTTGTTTTGCTTATTTGATTATTATCACAGGCTTCTTCTTTTTCCTTCAGACCTTACTGCCCTGTGAAAATATTGGTGAACATTTCCCTTTCTCTTGAGGGTGAGAGGAAAACAAAGATGAAATCCATGGCTTCTTTTGGCTAGGTCTCTTGATTCTTTGTCACCATATAGGCATTATCCAGAGATATAGAAAATATTAGCCAGGGCCAAAGGGATGCTCCGTGAAAGAAGGAAGGTTGGAAGAGCAACAGTTAGTGAATTCACATTAAATGTCTATTTGCTTTAGGTGGTTTTTAAATTTACTTTTATTTTATTATACCACTGTGAGATACACAATTACAAAACTGTACATGATTAGGTTTCAGCCATACAGTGTTGTTGTTTTGGTTTTGGTTTGGGGACAACACTAAGCAATGCTCAGGGCTTACTTCTGGCTCTGTATTCAGGATCACTCCTGGCAGTGCTCAGGGCATCATATGTGCTGCTTTCTTTTGTATTTCGCATATTCAAAAGCAAAAATGCACACACACTCACACTGTAGGAATCTAGTAATATAATTACAACAAAAGAAAGTACTATGCTATAAAGATGAGAAGACACATAAAAGTACAGTGATGGACTAAACATTCTTTGTTTTATGTTATTGGAACATTTTGATAGTACCAATAAAGAATGAAATAAAGAATTGTAAGCTCAAAAGGGGATGCTGTCAGTGCTATCAGAAGAGCCTTTAAGTATGGTGTTATCCAAAACTGTGCCTTCACACCTGAAAATGTAGATTTAATCTTCTTTTCTCAAGCTCATCAATGGTTATTCCAAAGCAGCAGACTTGGGAATGAGCTGGAGTTAACTGTGTGAACTGCTTGGGGACACCAAGTTGATAGTAAATGAATTCTTCCCACCTATGACCTTATTCTGTCTTCTGTGCAGCTGGGTAAGCCTTGATGACATCTTTGGAGCTGAGCTATTAATTTTAGCTTCAGTTGATTAAATTTTGTGACAAAGCAAGTGCAGTGAAAAGATTAAAAGCTAAAATTGAATCCTACTTATCTTATAAAGATAACTAGAATTCTTACAAACAAACCTGTGTCTAACAAACAATCTTGAATACAGATGGTTTCCTCTTTAGTTGCACTTTCTCCAAAAAGTTTTTCCCGGACAGGAATAAGAAGGATGGGGGAAAGAACTAATAGTAATTTCTGAAGTGGATCACACCATCAGATTTTTCCTAGGTTTTATTGATGCCCTCACCTTTTCCAGTCTGAAGTTGCAGGGAACTAACATGTAAGGAGGCCGCACCCAAAAACTGCGCCCCTTTTTTCCTTGGGGATGAACCCTTGAAGCTAGCTAGCTTCTTTGTGTAAAACATGGTTGGACTTACCACAAGTGTGTGGGGACAGAGGTTATGTAAGAGAAAGTAGGAACCAGTGTGCCAATAATTGTTGAAAATGGTAGCAAGAGACTATAACCAAGCATTGAATATAGGTAAAGGGATATACATGACAACCCCCAAATGTATGCATTGCAAGCCATAATGTGCAAAAGAAGGGAGGGGAGAAAAGGGGGTAGGGGAGCATAAAGGCAGGCTGGAATGGGGAAGGAAATCTGGGACATTAGTATTGGGAAGGGTGCAGTGGTGGAGGGATGGGTGCTGGAACATTGTATGACTGACACCCAATCATGAACATTTTTGTAATTATGTATCTCATGGTGATATAATATATATGTATATACATATATATGTATATATGCATATATATGTACATGTGCATATATACACATATATGTATATATGTATATGTGTATCACGATCACGATCTTCCCGTTGATCATCTATTTGCTAGAGCAGGCACCAGTAATATCTCCATATGTCCTGTCTCATGCCAGTAGAGCCAGGAGCATCGGCTTGCTACAGGAACATAAAGAGCCTCAAACCATTATATTAGGTCATAGGGATGACCTAATATAATTGTTACTGGAATTTGGCATATCAAATACAACACGAGAAGCTTGCCAGGCTTGCCGAGCAGGAGGCAAACTCTTTTAAGCACCTCCAAATAAAGCATTTATTGATGAACCACGTGGTGCCCGAGCCGGGCTGTGATGGGCTGGTCTGCTGGGTGGAGTTGTGACAAGAGGGGGTTGTCTGGCTTGTTGTGAGGCTCTGCCGGGATGGTGGGCCAGGGCTAGAACCCGCCATGCCTCCCAACTGCCTCATGAACGGCTGTGCAGAGGGAGAGCAAGGAACAGCTCTGCCCCATGTCTGAGAGTCTCTGGACCAGCATACCTGGTCATAGCTTTTCCTCAATTCGGCCCAAGTATATGTGTATATATAGACATATAAGTATACATGTATATATGTGTATTTATACAAAAGTTATATATATATATGTATATATAAAGCTATATATATGCATATATATATCTTTATATATATAGCTTTATATATACATATATATGTATATATAACTTTTTGGGTCATACTGGCAATGCTCAGGGGGTTACTCCTGGCTCTGCACTCAGGAATTACTCTTGGTGGTGCTCGGAGGACCATATGGAATGTTGGGGATAGAATCTGAGTCACTGCTTGCAAGACAAATGTCCTACCCACTGTACTATCACTCTGTCCACTAAAATTAAAAAGAAACAAACACGATGCTCGTTTCTGAAATTAAAACACAAAAAATACCAAAGTCTTTCCAGATGAATGTTTCAATCATTGAAGCAGTCTTCAGGCATGGGCCTGAGGTTCCGTGAGCAACATTCATATCCAGGCGTGGCTATTCACATTCCTAGATGATAACCAAGCTTCTCTATGAATTTATTCCATTAATCACCTCAAATAACAAATACTTATCTCAAAAATAGCAAGGATTAAAATCATATCCACATAACCCACCTGTCCATCCCCCAGCCTTGCTCGGGACATGAAAATGCATTCTTCACTATTTGTTGCCATTCTTTTTCTTCTTCCAATTTTATGACCTCCACAAGCCTGAAATTTATAGCTTTCCCAGACTGTTACTGTTCATTGTAAAAAAAATACAATGACTTGGTGGCCCAAAACCAAAGATATTTGTTGGTTTATGAAGAGGAATGAAGTGAAGGTGTTGTTCTGCAAGTCTGTGCTCTGTTGAAAGAACTAGGGAAGATTCTTTCTCTTGCTGCTCCTCGTTTCTGGAAGTTGCTGGAAATCCGAGGTATTCATTGGCCTATGGTAGCATGACTCAAATCAACACCTGTTTCTTCATGGCCAGCTCTTCTTGATTTGTATATGCTTACACTTCCTGCTTCTAGGAATACCAGTTATTGGATTACAACCACCTTTATCCAATATGATTTTGTCTTTACTTAAATACCTCTGCAAAAATTCTTTTTTTCTAGTCAAGTCTACCATTATAGATAGCAGAATTTAGGACTTTACCATACCTTCTTGGGAATATAGAATTCAATGCACAACAAACACCATCTTTATTCCAGTCCCATGGCTGTGTTTACTTCTTCCTGGACCAGAACTGTTGAAAAGTCACCTGCCTTGCCAACTGCTGTCTTCTTAGTCAGTGAGTAGATTTTTTCCGACAGTACTAATATTTGCTTAGTGATTGTTTCATAGGAGTTATTCTGTCTTGTTATCCCTTGATGGATTTTGTGGTTTGAGTAGATATTGCAGCATCTGATAAAATGGCAGGAGACATTCTTACCTTCCTCATTTCCTGTAAGGCCCAGGAGACAGTATACAAGAATTGAAAACCATTATTAAATGTTTGTCATGTTAAAAAAAATCCTTTGTGTTGAGAAAGTCTCAGCTGATCACAGAAACAGTGAGAGCTTCCCAGTGGGTCTGGACTGATAAGAATGAGAATTGGCTGGAAGACATAAATCCCAATTGTTTGGAGGAGGGCTACCTAGCTGCCTCATCATTCAACTCCTTCTGTTTGCTAGATACAGGCATCCCACCTGTTTGGTGTACAGGAATCTGTAGACATCTGTTTACCTTCAAATTCTGCAAGACTGGAAAGCTCTGACTAATTAAATGTCACCTTGTGATCTGTCAACTTTGGTGCATACATCTTGGCAGCCAGACCAAAAGAGGGAAATGACAGTGTTCCAGAGAACACAAAGACCTGCCTGCAGACTCTGTCCCAAAACACAGGCAGATTAGAAGATGGAGGGATGGATTTATGATGGAACCTGGTATGAGAAAGAACAAAACCAATGCAAGGAAACTGACACCTTGCCCTGAATGAATGAATCAGGAGTTCTCAGTATTTTCTTACAAGGCACAAGAGAGCAAATTTTCTGGTCACTATGTATCATTCCCTGTCCCAGCTACTCAATTTTACTGTTGTAGCATAAAAGCAGTCATAGCCAATATGGAGGATGACATGGGGGTGGGGCGGTTGTGCTGAGAGATAGTATACAGGGGTTAAGGGCCTTGCCAATTTTTGTCCCGTTTGACACCCCTCATTTCTGGATCTGAGCTCAGGAATCACTCCTGGAAGTGTGAGGGGGTGTCAAACGGTACAAAAAATTGGCAAGGCCCTTAACCCTTGTATACTATCTCTCAGCACAACCACCGCCCCATGTCATCCTCCGTATTGGCTATGACTGCTTTTCTGCTACAACATAAACCAGATTTACTTCACGAAGCCTTAATTTACCGACTCATAAAATGGATCAATCTAATTATTTTCTTCTGTTTTACAATAGCTGTTTTCTACAATTCCTTCTTCATTGGAAAGAAGTTTTCTTTCTTTTCCTATAAGTGTTATAATGCAGTGAATAAGAGATTGTAGAGAAAGAATTCCTGGGTTCAAATGCTATTGTTGCTATTGAATTGCATAGTAGTCTTAACTTCTGTTCTTCTCTTGTTATAACACATACATAAAGTGCCTGGTAGGATGGCCTACCTGTGGTAACTACATGGTAATTGCTGTGTTTATCAGTACTACAGATGATGGCAGAAAGACCCTTAGAGGCCACCGGATGAGTAGCTTCATAGCTAGAAGCTACCACCTGATGGGTAGCTTCATATTTCCTAGTTTCTTTCTTTGGTGGGGGGCGGGCAGCGAGGGGGCTTCTGCTTGTTTTTAAAATTTTTTTTCATTTGCTATTACCTGATCTTTTTCTTTTCCTTACCTAGTTAGAGTTAATACATTCCCTCTCCTACATGCATGCTATATTTGCTAACCTCATTTGTAGATCATGGGTTGTTAGAGGCAAGGTGGCTCTCATGCTTGTTTATCCTTCCATCATCTGCTCCAGATAATAATCCTTATTGAATTACCTGCTATCACAAAATGTGTTTAATGTAGCATTTTGTTATTTCTCATAATGTGAATCACTTGTCACTTGTTTTCCTGTTGTTCATCGATTTCCAGCGGGCAACAGTAACATCTCTATATGTCCTGTTGCATGCTAGTGTAGCCCAAGGGCATCTGCTTGCTCCAGGAACACGTATAACCTCAAACCAATCCTTCAGGTCATGGGAATGAGATCTGTAACTCATTATGTGGGAATGAGGTCCCAGTCACCACATCCAGCAACTGGAAGAGAGACACTCCAGAACACAGCTGCGCAGCTTGGCCCCACGTGGAGCAGCCCATGGAGTTCTGGAGGATGGTAAATGGCTTGGCTAGCCCCTGGCCAAGTCCAGCATAGCTCCTAGGTTTTGCTCACACATGTGGGGGTCATGCTGGCCAGACTTGGAGGCGGGGGATTTGGGCTCCTCCTCCCATTCCTCCACTTCCATGTTGGAGGGCGTAGCTGCGAACTCCCATCCACCACACCCAGCAACCAGGAGAGACACTTCAGACCCACAGCTGTGCTGGCGTGTAGCCACAGAGCGACCATGTGACATTCTTAGACAATAATGGAAGCTAGGACTAGGTCCTTCCCAGTATCTTTCACCTTTATATACTGTAATGATTATTCTCCCACATGGCAGATCCTGGCAAGCTACCTGTGTTGTATTTGATATGCCAAAAACCAGTAACAGTTATAGACCTCATTCCATAATGTGAATAACTTAATTAAATCAAGAAGTAGATCTGCTGAGTCCAGAATTTGATAAAATGCTTTCTAAGCCATACCTGACCTGTTAACTGTTTTAATAAAGTTTCATTGAAATGGAGCCATGCTGAGCCACTTGCATATTTCCTGTGCTATCTCTCTTTTTTAAATTTCTTTGGCCATATGCAGTAGGGCTCAGGTTTTACTTTAGGCTCTGTGCTCAGGGATAAGTCTTGGCAGGGTTCAGGACTCCATATGTGGGGCTGGGATGGAACCTGAATCAGTTACATGCAAGGCAAGCATATGGTTGATTTCTTACGAAGCAGTGGAGTTGAATAGATGGGAGAGGGACTGTCTAGTCCAAAAAGTCTAAATTATTTACACATTATTAACCACAGGGTGGCTTTTCATTAGAATCCTAACACCATTAAACTGTTAATGATTCAGATCTAGTATTTCTGAATGTGCACACACAGATATAAAGTTGTCTGCTTTTCCTCAAGATTTATGGTTAAATGTGAACATAATATTTAGATTGAACCTAAAAATTAACAGGGTATAGAAAAAGTTTCTGTTTCTGGTTTTAAGTTTGTTTTCCCAATTTGCATTGTATTGGGTTTCAGACATGCTAGTATTTAAACTTATTTCATGGTTGCACTTCCCAAATTGTTGGTACCCCATAATGTGGCAGCAAAATTACAGGGCCCCTAAAGTCCATTTTAAATTTCCAAGGGAAGTGTAGTGATACCCACCACTCTTTGTCATTGCATGAATGTCTAACTTCAGGGGATGCTGCTATACCCATCTCTTTATGAAGGTGGGGTTTTGTCCCTTGCTGTGATCTAAGAAGGAAGTACTGTGTGAAAATGAAGGTTGAGTAGGCAGTACAACTTGGTGTACATTCTGACTTTCAACCTTGAAACTTGTGCCTGGTTCTTTGGTGTAAAATTAGTTTTGAAAAATGATTTAAAGCTGGGAGACAGCTCACTGAATGGAGCACAGGTTTATATGCAGAATCCCCAATTTGGCTATTTCACGCTGTACAGCTGCCCACTTCTGCCCTCGAGGTGTTGCATATGTGGCTGCAGTGCCTGACTGCGTTGACAGGTGGCAGACAGGGAGACAGGCTTGTCTACACTCAGGGTCCTGGATGGTTGATGGTCTGCCATAGAAAAAGACTGGGCCCCCTGGAATGAACCCAGAGCCACGGCAGATCCTGGCAAGCTACCCGTGGTGTATTTGATATGCCAAAAATATTAACAATAATGGACCTCATTCCCAATGAATGGAGATGTTACTGGCACCCACTCGAGCAAATCAATGACCAACTGGAAGACTAGACAAGACTGTTGCCCAGCACTGCCAGGAGCAACTGGCTGGGAGGTCCCTGAGCACCTCTTGGTTTCCCCCTCTCCCCCAAAGAACAAAAGGATGATTTAAAATATTGTTTTGCAATTAAGTTATAAGGACATAAAAGCTTGAATCAACAATATTGTTGAGATGCATTTTGAGAGAGGCTTGGGTTGTTGTAAATGAGAAAAACTAGAGTTTCTGGCCTAAAATATCAGATTTTAAATTTTTAAAATTTTATTTATTTATTTTTTGCTTTTTGGGGCATACTCAGGGATTATTCCTGGCTCTGCACTCAGGAATTATTCCTCGTGGTGCTTGGAGCATTTTATAGGATGCCAATGACCAAACTAGGTCAGCCACATACAGTGCAAATGCCCTACCCACTGTGCTATCACTCTGGCCCTGATTTCTTTCTTTCTTTTTTTTAAATTAGGTATTATTTTAGGAGACCCTTCCAAACAGGGATCGGGGCCCAGTGCCCTCTCTTTTTACATGCAGCACAGCTGCATGACAGGCCTGACAGTCCAGTGCTCACACCCTGTGGTGTGGTGTTACTTGGGTTCTCTAGGGCTGGAGGCTCCCTTGGCAGTGCTCAGAGGCCACTTGGGCTGTACCCAGAAGTGCTGTGTATGTGCTTCAGCCCTTGGAGCTGTCTTGTAGCCCTAAAATCTTTCTGAGAGGCATGTCTGAATGCTAAGAAGAAGCTCTCAAGGAACAGGCACACCTCAGAGATACAGGTTTGATTTCAGACCTCCTTAACAAGCAAATATTGCAATAAAACAAGTTACATGCGTTCTATTTTATTTCCTAATGGGTAGCAAAGTTATATTTACATTATACTCGGATTTGTTAAGTGATCAATAACATATGTCTCAAAAAATCAATAGATGTACCTTAATTTAAAATCTCTAACTCTCTTCTGCTGTCAGAAGGTCATAATCTTTGGAGGAAGCAGATCCTGTAAAACCCAGTATTATACAAAGCACAACCAAGCGAAGCACAATAAGGTGGCGTATGCTGCGTTCATATATTTAAATGGAACTTTCCTTTTATCTGGGGAAGCATATCTTAAACATTCTAAAGGAAACACAAATTCTGGTAGGTGTGATAAAAAACCAGACATTGATAATCTTCAAACTAGTGAGTTAATAGATCGGAAAGTTTGGGGATAGAAGTTTTGAGCCAAAGAGAATGATCCAGATGATCTCTCTTCCTCCTGGAGGTACTTGTTTCCTTGGTTCCTTGGTTCCTAGGTCACTTGGCTTTTCTCCTCTTGCTCATTTGTCTTTCTCAGTCTCCTTTTCTGTCTCTGCCATTTCTTTGGCTAGAATTTCGTCAGACTCATTTTTCTTCAGTTCCATCAGCAGTGGTGTCAACACCCAAATGTTGATGTCCAATGCTCTCTTCCGAATATCTGCAAATTCTACTCCAGCCCGCATATCCACTTGCATGCCAGTGCTCATCTCAGCTGTCTGGTGTTAAGAGCTCAGCTCTCCTCGCAGCCATCCTGACTTGCTCTCCAGCACCCTGCTTTCCTCTCCACTGCACCTTTTCTTTGAGGCTCACGTTTGTACATTTAGATGCACAAACTAAAAACTTAGAACCATTGTGAGGCCTTTCATTCTCCCACACACTTCATCCTGTCCATCAGTAAACCTTTTGACTGAACTTCAGCTTTAAACAGACTGACACAAGCACCCTGATTCCACAGTTTTCCTCCCGGCCCAATCATCCACTCATGTGTGATGCTCCACTAGCCAACCGACACTGCCTTGTGGACTCTGCTGTGGTCGGTCCTTAACACAGCTGCCTGGGTGAGACTTGAAAATGTGTACCTATTCCTCTTGCTTCTCAGCAGATAAAACTCTGGTATCTTCTTTTTCTCAGTGTAGAAGCCAATTCCTGATAATGGCACTCACCCCCTCTCTTCTTCAGTTGCCTTCCTCCACCTGCTAACCTGGTATTCTCTCTCTCTTCCTCTCTCTCCTCTCTCCCTCTCTCTCTTGCTCTCTCACTCTCTACTCTCTCTCCTCTCTCTATTACTTTCTTTCTCTTTCTCCTCTCTCATCATTCTCTTGCTCTCTCTCTTCTCTCTCTCTTCTCTCTCTTGTTTTGCCATAACCGTTGGTGGTCCTCAGGGATCACTCTTGGCTCTGTTCTCAGGGATCACTCTTGGCAGGCTGGAGTGCTGGGGATTAATCCCTGATCTGCTATGTGCATGGCAAGCACCCTAACCATTGTACTAACACTCAGACTCTCAACTGGTGTCTCTTCATAAAATTTTAAAATGTGTCTCTGACTTCTCCAATCCCCTTTTCATTCCTGTGTCAACTGTCCACAAGGTCTTCTCAGATCTTAGAGACAAGACAGCTAGTCCCCTGTTTCAGGACATTGGCTATTCCCTCTCCTGGGTTCCTTTCCATCACAAATTTGCAGGACTAACATTCTCACCTCCTTTCTGTCTTTACCCAGAGCTTGGTTTCTCCTTAAAGGCCTGCCCAGACCACTGCTTTAAGTTGCATATTCCTGCTGACTCTAGTATGAAAACTCTTGCTATCTCTTAATACCCCTTGTAGTATTTTTTATTACCACCTCTTCATATACTGTGTAATTTATTTGCTTTTTTATTTAAAAATTAAAATTTGTTTTTATTGAATAAGCAGTGATTCAATATTTACTCACTTTTAGAAAAATATTGTTTTTACTTTTTTTCTCTGTATTGAATCTAAGCAGAATGCTCAGAACAGGTCTAAGTATGTAGTAAATATTTAATGTAGAAGACCATTCTGGCTGCCCATTTTAGTGAATAAATTTGATTAGATGTATTTGTGTTAGTCATTGTTTTGTCTTATGAACATTAAATTAGACCAAGCATCCTTTAATTTTGAGCAGACTACGAATCAAGCAAAAATCATACCTGACTGAGGAATAAAAATCATTTAAAATTATATCGAAAGTTAGGAAACTGTCACTTAGAGATATAAGTCATTGACTAGGACATGGTGAATCAAATGTGTTTTGTTGGTTCATGTGTTTTATTTTGCTTTTCATTTCTACTGTGTTTAGAAGAATAGAGCAAAAATTCTAAAATAGCCCTGGAAAGGTTTATGTTGGTTTTCTTTTCTCCTTTTTTTTTTTTTTTGTGCGTGTCACACCTAGTGATGCTCAGGGGTTCCTCCCGGCTCTGCACTCAGGAATTACTCCTGGCAGTGCTTAGGGACCATACTGGATGCCAGGGATCAAACCCAGTTGACTGTGTGCAAAGCAAATGCCTTACCTGCTGTACTATAGCTCTGGTCCCAGGTTTACACTGGTTTTCAAGAGAAAGGTCCCCAGTGCAGGTAATCAGTAGCACCCTGCACTGGAAAAGAAAAGAAGCCCTTTTGCTTCTGTGATTCCTGTATTTTACGGTATTGTGTGACCTACAAACTAGAAGAAAACCTAAAATTGGCCAGTTACACTTTCAGTTACACTATTCTCTAATATAGCTGAAGATGAATATATAAACTTTGTTTCCTTCTCCCCTAATGGATCTGACTCTGTCAGTTCCTGGAAAGACCTGGGTTCCCCACATCCAGAGCTCTCTACCACTTACTTGTCAAGATTGACCCCTCAAAGCAGCCTCACAGGCAGGCTGTCAGTCCTGCCCTGCCTCCCTCCATCTTGTCTAAATTGTCCTCCTGCCCTGGGCTGCCTCTGCTACCCTCCCTGCAGGCTGCAGGCCTTCCGGTCTGGATTCTAGCAGCTGTTGGCACAGGACTTCCCCACCGCTCTGGGATGCCATACAAATTGTGTGATGTGTATAATCAGCAGAGAAACACATTGCAAGGGCTCACCTAATCAGCTTGCACTCCCACCTGTGGTGAGGCTGGGTTCAGTAAGGAGGTGCACAGAGCTGGGGTGTGGAGAAGTCCAGCCTGTTTAGGAGGCTTTGCCAGAAGAGGTTATCAGCAAGCCCCAGAAAGATGCCAACATCATCTTTCCAGCAGACAGCTTAAAAAGAAAAGCAATTATGCTAATCTCTAGCTTAAAGTCCTTACTCTATTAACATAAAAATGAGCAAACACTGAATTCCCTCAAACCCCAGTAGCTTGGAGAGGCCTCTAGACCTTTAGACAGAGTTGCAGCCTTGACCTGTTGGACGAGTTTTTAATTTATTTACCATGTGCTTAGTAAGATGTTCACATTAGCAGGTGTTTTTAGAAAAAAATGTAAGCTCAGAACCTGATTCTTGGGTGAAGTCTCTGTCAGTCTTTTTCTTTAATTTTGATTTTGTGGCTGGGTCTCAAGTACCTGATGCAACCCAGTATGAACAGGTTACTAATTTCTTTCAGGCAGAGCCCACCCAGTCAAGGGAGCAGTCCTGGAGAAAGTTCACTGGCACAGACTCTGGCCCTGACGCTGTGCGGGAACACCATTGGCAGCCAGGCTAGTGGGACATCGGTCCGGAGCTGAGCTTTCTAGGCTCCCTGTTTGTCCCTGGTCAGTCACATCACTCATCAGAGTAGTTAGAATTGATCTTAGAGGGCAGGGAAGAGGATTTGAGAAAGGCTGGGTTAGCCCTAGGGGCACCCAAGCTTGGCTGGGCCTGAGTATCACCGTGTCTTACACACAAACATTCAACTGCCCAGTCTGGTTATCCAGGTATTGCTAGGGAATGACCCCCAGGCTCCCTGAGCACTGCTTAGGAGATTCCCCACCTCGAAAAGTGAAACAATGGATCTGTAGGACTGCTCTTCCATTTCAGCCCTGTGTCCTACCAAGATGTCCTAGAAACTTCCAAGTCCCACCTCTCTGAGGATCAGGTATCACCCACCCAGTACCTATTTCAGCTTCCCAACAGATAGTGTGGACGGACTCTGCTACACATTCTTTTATTCAGGAGACAGATTTGCATGACTCTAGGAGCCTGTTTGGAAAGTGTTCCTTCCTCTCAGCCTCTAGATGTCTCTCTGTGCCAAGGCTGGGCCGCTCTATGATTCTTGTTACCCTCTGAGATATTTTGCTGAGAATTCACCCAGCAGTTCAAATCTCAGATACGAAAGATGATTTAGGTTTGGCTCTCACTGATGGAAGTGACAACTTTCCTAATTAGGATTTAGGGATGAAAAAGTTGACTGCTAGTGATATAGATTTCATGAGCAGGAAAGTGTTTCATGAAAGAAGAAAGTTTCATGCTTGCAGGGCTAGTTGATAGACTTATTTGACTTGGTCAGGATGTAAAGGGAAAGGAAATAGAACAACCATGATGTGTTATCTATTATCTCTAGAAGAATGGGCATTTAAACATCAGAATATTAGTATAGGATATTAACTTAGAATAAAGGTAGAATAGGTTGGAAATAGGTATAGGCTATCATCAGATAATAAGGAGAGTCCTCTGAATGAAAGCCATTTCAATTTATGAAAACTTCGCTGCACTATTTTTCCCCCCAGTTGTCCTGGATCTGCTAGAGGCAAGACTGACTTCCCTGGTTAATGACCTTGGGAAGCCGGAACCAGGTAGCAAGAGGATTTGGTTGACTCAACACTCAGCTCTCAGGAAGAAAAAAAATGGACTTTGTGATAAACATACTAAAAATATCCAAATATGTAAATTCAATGAGCTACTTAGAGAAAGGACTCGAGATTCTGTTTACTTTATTGAGAACCTTTGCTTTCGAGAGGAAAGATTCTGCCCACCCCTTGTCTACCCTTATATTGATTATATTTCCTTTTCATTACTGTTATATTCTTATATTTTTGTTATAAGAATAATGGAATAAGAAGAAAGAAATATATTTTCCTCTCTTCTAGTGAACACCTAATTAATTTTGATCTTATTTTTCTTTCTTTTATAACTATACTGATTTTTAACAAAATGAGGACCATGTTTATAGTTCTGTAATTTTATCAGTCTTTCCTTTTGCATCATTATGAATGCTATCATAAAATGGTTCATAAAAATGAAATGGTTAGCCAGTTATTCAGTTTAGCTTTCTCTTTATTCTCATTGGTTTTAAAGAAAGTATAATATGTATACATCTCACAAATTGTTTCTAGGACACATTAGAAGTGCAATTCTAGAATACATTAGAAGTGCAATGGTGAATCTAAAAAAGGAGTTCTTGGTTTGTATTGCTGTGGCGGGATTAAACACAGAGGTCCACCCTACGCAAAGCAAGTGCTTGACCACAAAGTCACATCTCCAGCCCATTAAGAGCATTTTCGGTTTTGCTTTTGTTTTATTATTTGGTCAATACCTGGTAGTGCTCAGGGCTAATTCTGGCTGTGTACTCAGAAATCACTCCTGGTGGTGCTTAGGGGACCACATAGAATGCCAGAGATTGAACTAGGGTCTGCTTCATGCAAATCAAACACTGTAGATGCTGTACTCTCCCTAACCCCATCACTAAGAACATTTGATAGCATAAATATATAATATACATATACACATACACATACACATACACATGCATATACACATCACTTGATCACTTGAATCCCGTTATTCATCAACTTGCTCGAGCGGGCGCCAGTAGCATTTCCATTGGACCCTATCATGTGCCAATGTAGCCCAATGTCATCTGTTGATTCAGGAATATGAAGAGCCTCAAACTGTTCCTTCCAGGGTCTTTACAAGGAAGTCTGACCATCTTGTAGGTGGGCGGCCATGTGATCTTTTGACATTCCCTGTGATCCAATTGGTAATGGCTCTAGTCCATCGGTTGTCTCCAAATCGCATTACATGTCCAGCCCATCTGATTTTTTGATGCTTTGGCAAATGAGACAGCGTCCCTGATTCTGGAATAGCGACGAAGGTCGGAACTCCGGATTCCCTCTCTCACTTGAGTGAGACGTGATATTCCAAGCATAGCTCTTTCGATTCCTCTCTGTGAGACCGAATAGCATTCTCATCCTGCTTTCATAGGGCCCAGGTCTCTGAGGCATATGTTAATGCAGGGAGAACGGTGGAGTCAAAGAGATGTGCCCAGAGCCAGAGGTTCTTTGTTCTTTTGGCTATTTCTTCGATGTTTTTGAAGGCAGTCCATGCCGCTCTCTTCCTCTTGTGCAGCTCAGGTTTCAGGTCACTCATCATGTTGACTTCTTGACCTAGGTACACATAACTGCTGCATTCAGAAATGTCTGCTCCATTGCGAGTGAATGGAGCCTCCGGATCTAGTTCATTTTTATAAACATAGTTTTCTTTCTTTTTCAGCTGTAGACCTATCTTTCCACATTCTCGGTCAAAGTCAGCCATCATTTGTGCTGCTTGGCTCATGTTTGGTGTTATTAGAACGATGTCATCAGCGAAGCGGAGGTGGTGTAGTTGCCGACCATCTATCTTCACTCCCATTCCTTCCTATTCTAATTGTCGCATGATGTTCTCGAGGGTGGCGCTGAAGAGTTTTGGTGAAATGGTATCAACCTGTCAAACCCCTCTTTGACATCAATGATCACTTCCCTTGTAGAATGGTGAGATCCTGTTGGAGAATCCGTAATCCGTAATACAGCTCACGAAGGATCTTGATGTATTGGGTTTGAATGCCCTTTTTGGCTAGGGCTTTGATGACTGCTTCAGTCTCCACAGAATCAAAGGCTCTCTTTAAATCAATGAATGTGAGACAGAGCGGCATCTTGAACTCCCCTACAAACCTCAATGAGCTTGGTTACCATGTGGATATGGTCGATTGTGCTGAATCCTTTCTGGAAAACTGCTTGCTCGCATGGTTGTCCTTCATCTAGTGTTCTGCCAATCCTGTTCAGGATGACTCGAGTGAACAGCTTGTAGATAATGGACAGCAGGCAGATGGGGCAATAATTGCCCGATGTCGTGAATGTCTCCCTTCTTGAACAGTAGAACTGTTCAGCTGGCTTTCCATTGGGAGGGCACCTTGCATTCAGACAGGTAGTGTGTCAAGAGCTGAGCTAGTGTATTGATGAGTACTGATGGCAGATTCTTCAGGTGTTCGGGTCTGACTTTGTCTGGGCCTGAGGCTGTTCACTTCTTTACCGACGAAATGGCATGTCGGATTTCAGAAGGGAGAACATTGGGATTGACATATACATCCTGTGGAATTTGATATGCATGTGTATGTGTATATGTATATGTTTATGAATATGTATATGTATCACTGTATCACTGTCTTCCCGTTCATCATCGATTGGCTCGAGTGAGCACCAGTAACATCTCTATATGTCCTGCCTCAGGCTAGTAGAGCCCAAGGGCACCTGCTTGCTCCAGGAACATAAAGAACCTCAAACCATTCCATCAGGTCATGGGAATGAGGTCTAAAATTGTTACTTGTATTTGGCATATCAAATACGACATGGGTATTTGGCATATCAAATACCACAGCAGGGTGGAGCTCGATGAGCTGGGCTGTGATAGGCTGATCTGCTGGGTGAAGTTCTGACAAGAGGGAAGTCCGGATGTGGAGAATGGAGGCCATCATGGAGTGGGGGGGTCGTCTGGCTTGTTGCAAGGCTCTGCTGGCGTGGCCGTTCAGGGCTAGAACCTGCCATCCCTCCTGGGCGCCTCGTGAGCGGATGGGCACAGGGAGAGCCATTAGCAGCTCTGCCCCATGTCTGTGAGTCTCTGAATCAGCATACCTAAGCCAGATTTAAAAAAGATTGCAGCAGGGTGGATCTCAATGAGCCAAGCTGTGATAGGCTGGTCTGCTGGGTGGAGTTCTGACGAGAGGGAAGTCTGGATGTGGAGAATGGAGGCCCTCACGGAGTGGGGGTCCTCTGGCTTGTTGCAAGATAGATAGATAGATAGGTTGGTAGGTAGATAGATAGATAGATAGATAGATAGATAGATAGATAGATAGATAGATAGATAGATAGATAGATAGATAGATAGATAGATAGATAGATAGATAGAGAGATAGATAGAGATAGAGAGATAGATAGATAGATAGATAGATAGATAGATAGATAGATAGATAGAGAGAGATAGAGAGATAGAGATAGAGAGATAGAGAGATAGATAGATAGAGATAGATAGATAGATAGATAGATAGATAGATAGATAGATAGATAGATAGATAGATAGATAGATAGATAGATAGATAGATAGATAGATAGATAGATAGATAGATAGATAGATAGATAGATAGATAGATAGATAGATAGATAGATAGATAGATAGATAGATAGATAGATAGATAGATAGATAGATAGATAGATAGATAGATAGATAGATAGATAGATCATGGTCACGGTATCACGGTATTCCCATTCATCATCGATTGGCTCAAGGGGGTACCAGTAACATCTCCATATGTCCTGTCTCATGCTAGTAGAGCCCAAGGGCACCTGTTTGCTCCAGGAACATAAAGAGCCTCAAACCATTCCATCAGGTCATGGGAATGAGATCTAAAATTGTTACTGGTATTTGGCATATCAAATACGACACGGGTAGCTTGCCAGGCTCTGCCGCTGCGGGTAGTATACTCTTGTTGTCATCGCTAAATCCAGCATTTATTGATGAACCGCGTGACCACTTGGGCTGCGTGAGGTGGGCTGTGATGGGCTGGTCTGCTGGATGGAGTCCGGATGTGGAGAGAATGGAGGCCATCATGGAGTGGGGGGTCGTCTGGCTTGTTGCAAGGCTCTGCTGGGGTGGCAGGCCAGGGCTAGAACCCGCCATCCCTCCTGGGCACCTTGTGAGCGGCTGGGCGCAGGGAGAGCCAGTAGCAGCTCTGCCCCATGTCTATGAGTCTCTGGATCAGCATACCTGAGCCGGATTTAAAAAAAGACTGCAGCAGGGTGGATCTCGATGAACCGAGCTGTGATAGGCTGGTCTGCTGGGTGGAGTTCTGACAAGAGGGAAGTCCAGATGTGTAGAATGGAGGCCCCTCATGGAGTGGGGGGTCGTCTGGCTTGTTGCAAGTCTCTGCTGGGGTGGCGGGCCAGGGCTAGAACCTGCCATCCCTCCTGGGTGCCTCGTGAGCAGCTGCGCTGTATATGTATATTATATATGCTCATGTATATACATATGTATATTGTATGTTTATGCTATCAAATGTTCTTAGTGATGGGGTGAGGGAGAGTACAGCACCTACAGTGTTTGATTTACATGAAGCAGACACATACACATACATATACATATATTCCTATTTCCTAAGTGTTTTCTAAGAGAGCCCTACAAATCTTCAAATGCTTATCTCTACGATTGTCTTGTAGCATCAGCTTCCCACAGACCACTTGCTATTGCTGGTAATAAACTTTCAACAAACCTCAGCCAGTGGACTGGTATATTTACTTGATTATGGTGATGAAATAAGTGTTTGCATATTTCCACATATTTCAGCTTGTAAACATTGTGTATAAGAATGCCAATTAAACATAAGAAAAATTGTTAGAAAATAAATCCAGTTGCAGAATAAGTTGAATCTCCTCCTTCCTTCCTTCCTTCCTTCTTCCTTCCTTCCTTCCTTCCCTTCCTTCCTTCCTTCCTTCCTTCCTTCCTTCCTTCCTTCCTTCCTTCCTTCCTTCCTCCCTCCCTCCCTCCCTCCCTCCCTCCCTCCCTCCTTCCTTCCTTCCTTCCTTCCTTTCTTCGTTCGTTCCTTCCTTCCTTCCCGTTTTTGGGCCATATTCAGGAGTTCCTACTGGCTCTGCACTCTTGGTTTATTGTGGGGGACCATATGGAGGTACTTGGGATCCAACCTAGGTTGACTACATGTAAGACAGGTGCCCTACCAGCTACTCAGCCCCACTTTTTTTCAATTGAATAACTCATATTTTTCCTTATTTTTAATGTAAGAATATTTTCAGTCATGAACCTAAACATCATTTTCACTTTCCTTTTTGCCTTCTGAGTTTTAGAATATTTTTTGACCATGTCAAATTTTTTAAATTAGATGAAGTTAGGTGATTATTTTCTTGATGACTTCTTTTGGTTGAAGTTTCTGGGGATAAAAAAAGACTTTGTTTTCATCTTTTCTATTTACCACTTCCTTTTTTTCTCTTTACTTCTCTCCTTGCTTTGGTCTCAGGGGCTGGGTAGTGAATGGAATGGTCAAGCGAAGATGAGAGTGAATTCTTGTTCTTATTTTTCTCTTTGGTTTGTGTCCCCTACTGGTTTGAGTTTCTATGTCTCCAAACTCTGTGCTTTTTCTGCCTTCTGGTACCTCCATCTTTATAATCAGATACAAATCCTCTTTATAGCTGCAGACAGTTGTAACATTACCAGTAATTACTGGTGTTATCCATGTTTTGGAGCCTTACTGCCCCCGGTCAACAGTTTGGGGTGTATCACTGAAGCCGCCCCATTTCATATCAAACGGTTGGGGAGAAATAGCCTTTTGGTGGCAGTAGCATTCTTCATGGCAGAGGAGGGTTCTACTTCTTCCTTACACTGATGTTAAGAAACTGTTTTCAAATGCCTAGGAAGCCCTGATGCTATCTGCAAAGCATAGAAATGCATTTGCCTTCCTTCTTCAGCTGATTTGGTCATTGACATTGTTTGCTTTTCCTTGTCCTAGGACATTTCCTTCTGAGAGGATTTTGATTCTCTGGTAGAATTTGTCCAGTCGCAGGATGCACCTATGATCACCACCTCACTTGGCAAAGTCCTCTTCCTGTGGTTCCACTTCATGAAAGCCCATATTTTATGCCCCAGCTCTAAACTCTCTGATGACATTTTAAAGAATGTGAAAGTGGATTCAGGCTCTTACATGAGCTAGCATTAGGATCTTAGAAATCAATCTTTCTTTACCTACCTGCCTTTCTCTCTTGGTCTGTTTCCTACAAATTCTACAAAATCTTAGGGCTTGTGGAACCCCTGGTGAGGAGCTGTGTTTGTGAACCCTCATTTTTAATATCTTGGATTTTTCTTCCCCAGAACTCAGATTCCCAATCCCCAAAGTTTCTTGACTGAGTTAGGCTGGTGCTGGGAGCCTATATTTTGACAGTATCTGTGGTGTGTGTTATCCACAATAAAGTTTAAGCCAGGCTAAGGACACCCTTCACTGGTCTGTCATTCGCCTCCTCTAAGCCATGCTCTCTCAAGGCAACCCTATGCCTTTAGGTCAGAGAAACAATGTTGGGTTGAGGCTGGGTATTTCTGTCCCTTGCCTTCTTCCTTGAGGAATACATGGATAATAACAGGATGACGGTCCCATCCCAGTCACTTGTCCACCTCTCAGACTCATTTCTGCCGTTTCTGAAGCTGGTGTGTAGAGTTACTGCTCCCCGTGAACAGAGTCATCTTGGGAAGAGGGATGAGTGCTGAAGATTAGGGGATCATGAGGGCACACTTGAGTTGTTGAGCAGCATGGAACCTAGAGTCACATTATTCTCCCACACTTCCTGTTAGCATGTATAAGAATGAGAAGCAATGTCAACAGACCATTCTGAAGTGCTATGACTCAGTGGTTCATCTGTCTAGGGCAGCACATTTTCTCTCTGGACTGGGAAGAAGCCCTGAACTTGAGAGGAGACAATATCATGGGAGAAAGAACTCTGGTTTTCATATGTGGTGAGGCGTATCCTAGGAGAGCCAAATCTCCACTCAAAGAGGAACAAGTATGTGATGCCAGAGACTATGTGCCTCTGCTGGATTTCCTCACAGTATGACTGATTATAACAAGTATTCTGCTCCTGAAAGTCTTTTCTTTAGCTCTTTATAATTTCATCAGTTTCCAGGGACCAGTAAGGAGTCGGACTGTGTGGAAAAAGGTCCCTCCTCTGTGGTGTTTCTGGAAACTTTGCTCACAGTTTTACATGGTCCTTACCAGAGAAGAAGTCTCTTCTCTTTCCTGTTCCTTTCCTCCTCCTGGCTGCAAGGTACCCCACACCCCTATGGCCAGGAAGGGTCTGGAGCTGTGTGCACACTTAACTTATTTTTCATGCATTCCAGAGAGGGAGTTGGAGCAAGAGTGCTGTAGGCAAGATACTTCTAGTCTTTTCTAACTACCTTCTATGAATTCAAATCACCCATTTTAATGGATGCCAAAGGCCCTGCTGCAAAGGGAGTGGGGGCAGGAAGAAGGAAGGACATTTGCTAAATACCTTTAAGATGGAACAGTTAATTTATTTTCCTTTCGCCAGACTTCTTTATTTTCATCCAGAGACACATTTTGCCAGTGGGCATGATGATCTTCATTGTTGGCCTGTCATTCATTCTTATTTTTCAAATTATGCACAATATATCTTAGCAACACGTTCCACAAACAAAATAATATTTACTTCCCCTCTTTGAGCATTCTGTTGTCTTTGTAGCTGTTCTGTCCATACCTTCCTTTAAAACAATCAGCTGCAAACACTCCAAATAACAATATTTTCAAGCTATTGTCAGATCACAGCCACAATTGATTACTCATGGTAGTTCCCAGGAAACTGCCTGTGGATTTAGAATTAACTAGCAACAATAGCAGATTTGTTACTAAGGAGCATTCTCAGGAATGTGAATAGCAAATTGGGGGAATAGGTTTGGACATCAGAAGCTGGGGGGAAGGTTAACTTATTGACATACAGGGATGGTACTGTTTGTTTAGAAGATGAGTCACAATTTTGTTTTCCTTTGAACTCTTTCAAAAGAACTGGCTTCCAGACAAAGGGAAATAGAATACAGCTAGGGTTGTCTGTTTTCATAAACTTTCAACTTGCTTTGTTGCTGGTCCTGTTTTTAAAAGTTGCCTTAGAAAAACATAAGGCATGTTTAATATTCTGCTCTGAACGATCTGATATTCATTTTGATATGTTTTTGGTCCCTATTGATTTTGAAAATGCTGAATACAAATACTTGACATTCGGGAGGGCAAGCAAGGATTAAAACAGAATCTCTGCCTCCTGCTTGCAATCGTCTTTGAAGAGATGAAAACGTTCAAGTAAGCAGCGTTCTTACAGTTGGAATAAAACATGATTAGAAAATGGGGGGAAGGAGATGCAAAGTGACTGGGGAAAATGTTAACAGCATAGAGAGAAATAAATATATTTGCCCAACGCTTCATCTCGTATGATGCATTTTATAAGTTGATACATGGACAATGGCCTGAATGTATTTTTTTCTCCTGCTATGTGTTTTCCTTCCCCCAAATTGAACCACTTTTTATGATTTCGAGGATATATGAGAGAGAGCAAAGGCTTATACAAATCACTAGCAACTAAATGTGGGCAGCTAAGCAAGGCTTTTAGACTGAAGTTGAAGATTATTGAAACCATAGGAGGCATTTAGGTAAGCAGGGTGTAATTATCATTATTTAACAATTGCTGAATGCTGAGAGTGCACTTCATTAGACACATAGAATATACTAACTACACTTGCCCAAAAGAGTTTAGAGACTTAATATATGCCATTGGTGTGTAAAATAGGAAACCAAATAAGTAAATCAGAGGTATTTGGAAAACTAGTTCTCAGTTTTAAAAACTGTATTCCTCCCTTTAATAGAACCCCCGTGTCTTTCTGTTTCCCCCTCACACACAAACACACACAGAGCAGCCAGTTTGTTATAGACCATGATAGAATTGGGGAAAGTGGCATCAGGAGACCAGAGGACAGGAGAGACACAGGAGGAATGAGGGAGATGAACTGAGATAGGAAGGGAGACAGGCTTTGCCTTCTCCCTTCCTATCAGAGGGTCAGAGAGTCTCCTCCGTCAGTGTGAAACAGTCTTTTGTCATTTCAAGACCACTCTTCTTGTTCTGTTAGCTGCCTCTTTCTTATGCCAGGTGCTCGGAAAGCAGCATGCCCTGGTGGTCTTCTCTACCCTGTGGCAGCACATGCATTGGTCAAGGTTGGCCTTACCTTCTTTCCCCTCTCAGACTAGCACTAGTTGATCAGCAGACTCCATTTATGGTCAATCTCAGCGGAGTTCTTTCTAATTAAGATGTTATGAGACAAGAATGCGATCTCTTCTCAGCTGTATGACTTTGGGTGAGTTGTTCAGCCAACACATGCTTCACTGTGTAATCTAAAAAAAAAATGAGCATCACTATTCTAACAGCATTCTGGGATGGCATGCGACTAAAGGAGGGCCATAAAGAAAGTGTATGGTCTGTGTCGGCCATGTTATTTTCGTTTTCCTCTGTTCACACCACAATATATTTTGGACAATATAGACTTGTATTAAACGAGTGACAGAAATACCATAGACATTATGCCATAATGTTAAATGATGTGTTTATAGCTTGTAAGTGACCAAGCCCACCTGAAGCCCACTTATGGGTTTCCTAAGGTAGCGGAACTCATTTCTAGCCTTGGTCATCTATATGCACCACCATTCATAGTCAGTTCACCCATGGTCATACAGCTCGTAAGAAGAGGCGTCAGAGTAAACACTGTTGTATAATTCATCCTCACCCACAGAATCTCATGTTACCTTAGACATTCACTAGGTGAACGTTAAATCATAATTTTCATCCATGTGTGTCTTTTGCAGTTGCTGTTTGTCTATAGATACTTGTCAACCTTTTTTCTCTTACTCTGGGACTGACTGAACTATTCTACAGTGTGACCACAAGCCACATAGGACAACTTAAGTTGACATTTAATAAAATGAAGTGAAATACGAATCTAGTTCCTCAGTTGCACTGGCCACACTTCAAGTGTCTAGTGATTGCTCTTAGTGCATACTTTCCATATTACCACATATATACCCTCCTTCATTGAAAAAGTTTTATTGGACAGTGGTACCTAATAGAATGCCTTAGATAAATCACTGTCACTGTCACTGTCTTCCCGTTCATCATCGATTTGCTTGAGCGGGCACCAATAACATCTCCATATGACCTGTCTCATGCAAGTAGAGCCCAAGGCCACCTGCTTGCTCCAGGACATAAAGAGCCTCAAGCCATTCCATCAGGTCATGGCAGAGCCCGGCAAGCTACCCGTGTCATATTTGATATGCCAAATACCAGTAACAATTACAGACCTCATTCCCACAGGTAAATAATTTTAGGATTTATTTTCATGTGGTGACCGAATGTCTTGGGGACACTTTTATAATTCTCTCATGCTCAGGGGACCATGTGATTCTAGGGATCAAATGGGACCATCCACATGTAAGATATATGCTTTATCCCTGTACTGCCTCTCTAGCCCCTGAAATAAATAATTGTCATGATGCTAAGTTCTATATGTTTTCTAATATACATAGCTATGCACTCAATGATTTATCATTAATAAGATTCTGAATGAACAGCTGAAAAAAGAGTTAACTTTAAAACAGAATACAAATTTTAAAATGTCATGTATTTTTCAGTATGTTGTTGGACTACTGGCAGACTGACTACTGGCAGACAGATTTCTGTGAGTTCTCATGTATTTCTTGTAGTAGCACATTGAGGTCAACATGGGAACATTTCTTGTTTCGGGGTTGGAAAATCATTTGCCCTAGGACTTTAAACTATTCAATGGAGGGATATGGACCTAATACCAATTTATCAGCTTGTCTTAAACAGCTCTTAGCTCTTTCACTGCCTTCCCCAAAGTCACAGCAAGGTCTCATGAAGTATGAGCTGTCCATAATTATTCTAACTATGTAGAGGCAAAAGACTGTCTGTTTTGAGTTTAAAAGGAACTGGGGCATTGTGGATGAAAGAAGTCAGGTTCTTTTCATAGTGCTCAAGTGCTTCTGATTCCTAAAAGAAAGCAATTTGGCAACTGAACTGAAATTTTCTTCTAGACTTAACAATCATCTCTTGTCCTATAAATAGTATTATTCTCAACCTACAATAATATGCACGCCCCCTCCCCTCAACCTCTCCCTGTCCATCATCTGGTGTTTATAAGTGGGTCAGAAACTAATTATATGAGAAACTTGTGCAATCAGGGGTTTGAAAGCTAATTATTTTCACTAAAGGAAAATGGTCCCTACTAAGTGCAAGAGGCTAACTGCTGTTTGCAAAAAATTTCAGAAATTCTGCAATTCGTCTCGTTCTTGCTGTCCCCTCTTCTAGATCCTGCTCACAAGACATGCCTAAGAGAAATGTGATGACACACTGTAAATGTTTATTGTGCTTGTTTTGTCAGTTGTGGGGACCAATGCTGGCAGTGCGTGGGGAAGGACTAGGGGTTTTGGGGGCCCTGTGGTGCCAGAGATCAACCTAGGACCTCACACGTGCAATGCACGTACAATACCGCTTGAGCCACATCCCCAGTTCTGTAAAAAATTCAATCTTTATAAAAGGTCATTTAAAACATTTAGGTTGAATGGGGTGATATGAAGTTTCCCTTATACAAAGTACCCTCCAAAGATGCATTTTGGCTGTTTGGAGCTAGAATTTACCGCTAAGAATTTTATGGCACCAACAAACTAAATGTAGAAATAGTTTCCAGATTCTTGGATTGTATTAAATTCTCTTCAAAATAACAAGGGTTCCCACAGATGGAATAGTGTCTAGTTAATTCAGATGTTCTGTTTTGTGCAAAACTATTCCTAAAGGCAGATAACTGAGTACTGTCATGTAACAAGTTTTAAACAACATTTCTTATCCTCTTATCAGGTTTGGGTTAGAATTACCTTGAATCTCTGCACAGTTATCCTACAAATGCAAGAGTCTTTTTCCCCTCTCAGTATTTGAGAGAAGATGCCACATGAAAACAGTCAAGTTTTCACACTGTTGCCATCTTTATACTGAAGTTTTTTCATGAGTGTTTCTAGACTGGAAAACGTTCAAGTCTGAGAACATACAATTGAGCACAGAGGAAAGTGATGGCTAAACAATGAAACATGGGCTCTGGCATGTAGACAGAGATATTAGCAGAGCCACAGTTGTTTTCCTCACTTTTAACTGCTCCAGGAATCTTGAAGTGACTTAACTAATAGTTCAAACCCCTACCTCAACCCCCAGGTAATCACAGGAGTGATGAAAAATATGACATGCTCTCTTTCTTTTCCTAAGCTTACTTTAATCTTGATCTTTGAAAAGCAAGTGGTTTTCTTGTGCAAACAGCTTCATAGAAATGTCAAACCGGGCACCCAGGGTCTATGCTGAAGGGGGCAGGCCTGGTACAAAAGATTCAGTGCTCAGGGCCCAGGCTTTGAAATGACTCCAGCTGTATTGCCAATGCAAAATGCAGGAGGGGAAAAAATTACTGGAACAAATTGAAAGGTTATTCAGCCTGGAATTTAGAATCTCAATAAAAAGGCCTTTATAAGCCAAAGCCCTTGGAGTAACCGGATCATTTAAAAATACATCTTTTCTGCATTAAATGTAGTGTGACAGCCGCATTAGAAATGCTATAGCCCAAGTATGCTCCTTAAACATTTTTAACTGACTTGTAAAGACAGCTAAAATCTACTATTGGGGGTGTTGGATCTCCAGTCCATAGTTTCCATTTATTTCTTTTTACACAAGCTTGTGATACCTGGCAAAGGAGGTTTACCTTTTCACTCTATTGCTTGCTACAACCTCAAGGATCTCCTTTAGCTGTGTGTCTTGATTTAAAAAAGGCAACAACAACAAACACCCCAAAAATCATTGTTGAATGAGTCATTTTCTTTTTGACTTAGTAGAGAAAAGTCTTACCAGATACTCATATGTTAGTGATCAGAGAAGCACCAAATTTTGCTGGGGTAGAATCCCTTTCATAAGCAGTATTTAAACAAAGAGACACAATCATAACTCAAGAAATATAGGCAATGGCCCAAATACAGGGCTTATTTGACACTTTTTGAAATTGCATTTCATTACCTTCCAGAGTGATCTGAGTCCAGTGGTGTTTGCTGTGTATAGCAGTGCTCTCCGAGCTTCACCCTGGGAACTGAATCCCTTGAATCAAGCAGAATATGTTTTTTCTGCTCTATGGAAAGTGCCCTGAAATGAAAGCAATAAATACTTCCTCTGTTCTCTGAGTCCTGTTGGGCACAGGGGTACTGCCCCTATACCTGGTTGCATATCTTGCATAGGATTTTCACTGTTGCTCACTCAAACTTCCTACTCATTTCTTCTCTGAAATGAGCTCAGTCTCTAAAGTCTTGAGACCATTGGATTTTAACTTGGAAATAGATCAAAGGTACTCATACCTGCTCTCTAAAATTAGCAAATAGTCATATTTTGCCATAGTTCTTTTCAAGTCTTTGGCCTGATTTTAATCCTTTACTTCCTTTCTCTTTCTCCAGGGGTCAAGATAGTTCCTTTCCCAAGCAGAGTTAGCACTCTGTAGCTGCCAAATTTGAGTGTTTGGATCAGTGTACTGGGAACTGTAATATTGAATGGGTGATGGGCTGTAACTTTTCTGTACCCTCCTATGAGTCCATACTACTTGAGATTTTAAGATTGGCCTTTGTCAGGTTGTATGGCTCCAGTCCCTGGTGACAGGGCTAGTGCAGCAGTTGGCTCTTGCAGGTTTAGTTTTGTTTCTATCATTTGTTTGTTTGGCGGGAGTGGACGAATATCAATGGACTAAGAGTTTTAGGGATCATATCAATAATGCCTCTTCACACTGATGGCCAGTGTTTTTTAATGAGTGTTCCATAGCACAGGATTATGGGGTTATTTCATTCAGTATTTGAGCCTCCCAAATGATGTTTTTTTAACTAAAACCTTTGGATCAACCTTGCTCAGGTTTTCTTATAGAATTATACAAATAATAGGGCATCTTCCTGATTAGAAGAGTATAAATTATTTCATGTGCTGATCCTAACTTGATGAGTTTGCAGTTTGTATGAAGATTCGCATCTTAAGACACAATTTGTGTCTTGCTCAAACTTGAAAATGAGCATAGTCCTGAACAAGCACTTCAGTTCATCTTTAAGATAGTGGTAACGGAGATGATGACCACGGCCTCTTTTTCTCATCATGTAGTTCTATAAAATAATAGACTGATCTGCTCTGGTTTCTCTGCCTCCTTTGAAATAATGCCACTGGCTTATTCATATGTTTCAAGTACCACCCTAGTCACACACTATGAAGCCAAATCAATTAGAGTCTTACTGCTTCATTTAAATTCAGCTCTTCCATGGATCTAGTGTTGTTGTTGTTGTTTTTTTTTTTTTCATTTCACTTGTAGCCTTCTCAGGGAAACCTAGAAGTGCATGATTTCATTGAACTCAGATAAAGCTGTCTTTTGACATGTGTAGATAGTTTTTTTTTCCATTTGTTTAGATAAAATGGAACTTGGGTCAAGCTGTGTACCAGTCCTGTGTTTTGAACTGACATGTTACCAGAAGGCTGGTGTAGGGTGCTTCACCCTTGAAATGAAATTTTCTCATTCAGATAGTGGCAGTCCTTAAAGACCACATGGAATCAATAAATAGGGCATGGACATTCCATCTGTGACTCGTCAAACCATTTTCTCTTCCATTCAGGAATTTCCCTTAGAATACAAGTTAGTAGTACTATTAAAATTGGCCTAGGCTTATTAAAAGCCATATTAATCCTCAGACATTGGTTCTCAGACTTCAGTTAGCTACAGATTGCCCATGACCCATTGCATATAGCCATTGAGATCAGCCAGCCTTTGGGGCTGGAGCGATAGCACAGCGGGAAGACATTTGCCTTGCATGCAGCAGACTAGGGTTCAATCCCCAGCATCCTATATGGTCCCCCAAGCACCACCAGGAGTAATTCCTGAGCAAAGAGCTAGGAGTAACCCCTGAGCATTTCTGGGTGTGACCCCAAAAAAGCAAAAAAAAAAACAGAGAGATCAGCAGCCAGCCTTGAGTGACAATTCCTCTAGAGATGACATATTTTCCTAAAGTGTGCTATGTATTTGATTTTCTTTAAAAATGGTTGTGATTGTCAGAGGTACTGTGGGAGCTTACACTAGCTTCAGGCCCTCACTCTCAGGGTGAAGAGTAGTGGGAGGCTTTGATAACTTGTAAAGCTCACAGAAGGAAGCATTTTTGCTCTAACTGTGCCAGAATCCCATGCTCTGTGGGCAACATAATGGATTTCATTCAGAGCCCTGCACAGGCCAACTGTCATGATATGGTTGGGAAGCTTTCCATCAGCTACTGTGAGCTCCATCACTCTGTTCCCTACCTCCGTTTTTGGCTTCTCCTTTCTTGGTCACATTTTACGAAGCAGCCAACCATCCAGATTGGGATTTCATGCTCTGCTGCACTGTTGCCCAAGTTATTTCTTTTACAAAGGCCTCCTTTACAAAATCCTTAATCTAAGTAATGCATAGAAGGTGTATTAAGGGGTAACAAGTGAAAGAAGGCAAGAACAAGCAACTTCCTGAAAATTGTCCTTATGGCATTTCCATGAAGGCATAAAGTCCCATCCCCCAATACATATGTGATGAATTCAGACCTAATTGGCCATGTTCCAGTCCAGTTTTAAGGGTTCTTGGCAATTGATAGGTCAGAGGAGAGATTTAATTCAAAGTTTGTCATGTGTTTCCTGCATATTGTGTATAAATTCATTGATTACATTCTTCGGGTATTCCCATTTTCGTTTAATTTTTGGAAGCAGTCAGATAAATTGATCAACCCTGGCTTCAGCAGTCATTGCAATGATTTAGCACAGAAAATATCTACTTCTCTATCTCAATGCATAAAATATGCTCACAAAGCAATCTAGAATTTGAATGGGAAAGGGACCTTAGGCAGTGGTTTTAGATTGACATTGGGTTTGTTGACCAGAAAAGAACATTGACTCTGCTTGCCACCCATGGAATTTCCTTTGCAGTTCCTATGTCAAGGTATAGCTACTATTTCCAGAACTTACCTCAAAGTCTTTTTAGTATGCTTGATGACTGTTGAATTTCCATGGCTTGCTTATTTCAGAATTGTCCTTGGGAGGGAAAGCAGAGGGGAGGGAGACACTTGGGGATTCTCTGCAGCCTAAATTTTTGTTTATTTGTAAAGGAGTGAGAACAGTGAGTAGCATGTTGTTTTTTTTCCTTTGTTTTCCTTTTTTTTCCTATCAGAAAAATCATTCATATGATGCAAAGGCTCTTCTAAATCCTGTTTTCATTTCCTTTTCCCTTATGGAGAAGGATCCCACCTTTAATAACCCCTGGATGTGACGTTAGTCCGCCTGTGTCTACAGAGTTCTGAATAAGAATTGTTTAGACCTTTGAAGTATTGCCTGTGTATAATAATGGGCGAGGGTTATTGAAAAGGTAATTGTTTATTTGATTCCCAAATCCAGAAATGTGGGAGGCGTAATTTAAGGAGCCCAGGGATCTAATATTTCTTGCCTTGATTTAGTTTAAAAAAACAAAAAAAAATTACCAAGTGAAAGTTTCATGAATTTTACAATTTTTCAGTGTCTGAAAATGAGAAGAAACTGAATTATATCACCCTAAATAAACTAAATTATATGACAAGGTATTATCGAATTTTGTAGAATACACCATTGTTTTACATGTTCTACCTATGGAAATTTTAGGGATGAGAGATGATTTTAGATTTTAGAATTATGACGCACTCTTCAGTGCTACCAATGACAAAGTGACAGAAAATAAACCAAATAAACACTTCTTCAAAAGAATGGACTTGAATAAGATTCTTTTGATTGGAAGCTTGGGACTACTGCCAAAATGGACTTTAGGTTGTTTATAATAGTTATGTGTTGATTGAACAGAGAGACATGAAAACCAGGACGTTAGCATGCTAAATATTCCTAGCATCAGTCCAAAATGATAAGTCACACTGATTTTAAAGTACAATTTTTAATAGGCATGTGTTTACATTTTTAAAAATGATTTGTTAATTCTCAAATTAAATTTGCAGCAAGCTGGCAGACAATTCTATATAAATTAAAATTGTGAAGAGCCAGGAGTAACCCCTGAGCATTGCTGGGTGTGATTCCAAAAAAAAGAAAAAAAAAGACTTTAAAATAATAAATAAAATGGTACAACTCTGTTTCAAAACATTCATTATTTCCATGTAAACTGCAAAAGTGAAGATGCTGCGTTTAAGATCTATGCAGAAGTGTGTCTGGGATAAAGGTTTGGTGATGTTTGGGAAAAGTCGATAACTAAATAATTTAGAAAATAATGCTTTTCATGCATATCTGTAACTTGGCCATAACTTAAATGCCCAAATCTAGGATATTTTAGAATCTTTTTGGAACACATGAGATTATTTAGTAAAATCCTAACTCATGCAGTCATTCTATATCTGTCCTTTTCCTTCTGGCTAATTTCACTAACATGATCCTCTTCATGCCCATCCATTTATAGGCAAATTTCATTACTTCGTTTTTTCTAACAGCTGCATAGTATTCCATTGTGTAGATGTACCAAAGTATCTTTATCCGGTCATCAGTTCTCTGACACACTGGTTGTTTCCAGATTCTGGCTATTGTGAATAATGCTGCTATGAAAATAAAAGTGCAGATGGTGTTTCCTCTTTGTTTTTGCTTCCCAGGTTACATCCCAGGAATGGTATGACTCGAAAGTGCTAATACCAAGCTAGAACTGAGCATTAAATACAGGCAAAAAGATACACATGATAATGTCTAAGTGTATGTGTTACAATCCACAATATAAATAAAGGAGAGAGAAATAGAGAAAAGAGATAAAGAACCTGCCAGAGGCAGGCTGGGGTGGGGAAGGGAATCGGGGACATTGGTGGTGGTTAATGGGCACTGGTGGAGAGATGGGCACTGGTGGAGGGATGACCCAAACCCGAACATGAACATCTATGTAATTGTATATCTCACAGTGGTATAATAAAATATTAAAAAAATTCTAGCTCATTATATGGGTTTAGCTACTCATTTATTTTCCCACTGTGTTTTCAATCTAAATATTGGATAAGCTTCTTTTTATTTATTGTTATTTTATTAACTGAAATGATGTGGTTTTCTTATATTTTCCACTAATTCTGGTATAGAATGAAATGGATTTTAATAAAATATATCTACATATATTTACAAATTCCAAAATTTATGCTATATTTGCTTTCATTATAGTTGCAGATTGCTTATCTTTAAAGAAATAATCCAGATCCTAACCTGGTAGAAATGACAAATTACCAAAAAATATGTTTTCACTCTCCTTTATCTCTCTCTCCCTCTCTCATGTACACATGCATGAAAAAATGGACACAAAAATCATAGTGGGTTAATGTATCTGCTTTATTTGCTTACCCTATATTCATGCAGTGAGGAAGTGTTTGTGGTAGGTTATTTTTTGTGCTGAAATAGTGTTCAGCCATATAGCACAGATGAATAGTGGTTACTTATAGAATATAGCAAAAGCAGTGCTATGAGGATAGTTTAGAGAGAAAAATATTTATATTTTAAAATAAAAATAACCAGACCCATATTTACACATAAACAATACAGAAAAAATAAAGTCCTTAGAGCTGGAGAGATAATACAAAAAGTTAAAGAGTTTACCTAATATGCAGCCAACTCTGGTTTAATTTCCAACAACACCTATGTTCCTCAAAGCACTTCTAGGAGTGACACCTGAGCACAAAGCCAGGAGTAATTCCTGAACACCATTGAGTGTGGCACAGACCTCGCCTTAACTCTCAAAAAATTGAAGCCCAAAGTTAACATAAGGAAGGAAAATAATTTAGAGCATAAATTTAAATAGTAATATGAAATTCAAATAAAAAATAGTGGACTTGAGTGATAGTACAGAGGGTAGGGCATTTGCCTTACACACGGCCAACCCGGGCTCAGTACCAACACCCCATATGGTTCCCGAGCACTGCCAGGAGTAATTCCTAAGTGAAGAGCCAGGAGTAACCCCTGAAAATCACTGGATGTGACTCAAAAAGACAAAAAAAAATATTAACTTTGGTGAATATAAATAGAACTAAATTGTAGATAGATAGAAAAAAGAAAACTTCAATATTATTAGAAATAAAGATGATGCACTACAACGATACCAAAAAATACTATAACTATTAATTATAACTATGAGTAATATACCATCAGCCTATCACTTGACTTCACTTGACTTTCCGTTATTCATCGATTTGCTTGAGCGGGCACCAGTAACATCTCCACAGGTCCAATCAGGTGCTTGTATAGCTCAAGGGCATCTGCTCTCTCCAGGAACAAGAAGAGCCTCAATCCATTCGTTCAGGTCATAGGAATGAGTTCTATAATAGTTACTGGTTTTTGGCATGTCAAATACAACACGAGTAGCTTGCCAGGCTCTGCCGTGTGGGTGGGATACTCTCAATAGTAGGCTCTCAGTTTGTGCATTTACAAATATAGGTATGTCATAAAAACCCAATTAGGTAATAGGTGCAACTAATAAGTGAGGTTAAATTATTGCAGGGAGACTAGATAATGCATATAGAACATGGAAGTTCAATTGGATTATAAGTGCAAATTATCCTTTCAGTGTGTGGCGTAGAGTCAGTAACAAATATTCGTACATACTTTCCTCCATGTCATTACTGTTGTTGTCTTATTGCTCTGGAAAAAATGATTAGAGACTAAAAATTGGCTAAAGCAACAACTGGAATCCTTTGAACACTGGTTGTTAAGAGGGGTAGGAATTCATTGGCAGTGGGTCTGTGACTGTTCTGGAGTCAGATGTGGCTGTAGAGCACCTAAATGGTGACTGCAGGGATGGGAAATGGGTGCACTATTTAATTAGAATCAGTTTAAATTTAAACTCCTGTCACTAGTGGCAGTAATATTGAACAGTGCACCTCCAGCCAATTCTTGGAGGACAGATTTTATGAGTTACAAAATTTCAATTTGATCACACTATTTTATAACTTTCTTGGCATGAAAATTAAATAGTAGGACGCTGATACCAGCACAATAGCTGCTGTATATAGCAAAACCAATAAATTTTGTCCACTGCACATTACTGTTTACTACCTTACAGAAAAGATAACCCCCAAAGCTTACATTTTATTTCCCAATTACATAACTATGAATTAATTTTGCCAAATGAATATTTATTTTGAAATTCCTGACTGCATTCATCTATGTCTATTTTTCAGCTGTTTTCAAAATATTTTAATATCTTTCTGGGTCCCTCTTTTATCAATAATATCTGTATATGTGTCATTTTATGTTAGCTTAGGGCCAGAGTGATAGCACAGGGCTAGGGCATTTACCTTGCATGCGACCTACCCTGGTTCGATCCCCAGCATCCCATATGGTCCTCCAGGCACTGCCAGGAGTAATTCCTGAACGAAGAGCAGGAGTAAGCCCTGAGTGTCTCTGGGTGTGACCCAAAAAAGCAAAAGGAAAAAAAAAGTGGCTTTGCTTTGAGAAATTCTTTCCTTACCCATTCCAGTGGATCGGGTGTTTGCCTTGCACACTGCTGACTTGGATCCAATCCTTTGCACCTCATATGTTACCTGGAACAACCCCTGAAAGTGATTCCTAAGAATAGAGCCAGGAGTAAACCCTGAGTAAAAAAAATCAGCCTACATTATATGGATAAATAAATACATTTCTAGGAACAAACTGTGAAGAGTAAATCATGAGTAAAGCATTGTAGATAATCTGTTAAAAAGACTAAATTTATAATCAACTCCACCCCTGCATAAAAGGTTAGGACTAGTTGTTATTGGTTGTGATTTCTACCAAATATTTAAAGAGTTAAAAATCTTCTTAAAATTTTTTTAAAAATCGGAAAGGAAGGTATACTTCTAACCTCGTTCTATGATATAAGTATTGTCCTGAGGCTAGTCACATATATCTAAAAAGAAGATGATTGAGGGCCAATGTCCTTGATAATTAAGATGAGAAAGCATCAACAAAAAATATTGTCAAACTTAATTCAATAACTCTTTAAACCATTCTATCATATATCATACTCAAGTGGAATTTATTCCTGGGATATAATAACAGAATGACTTACCAAATCAATTAACATGATATACCATGCTAATATAATAAAAGTTTAAAAATCATGATTTTTCCAAAAGGTACAGCAAGGCACTTGTGAAAATTCAACATCCTTTCATGATAAAACTATCCACAAATAGAGAAAGAATATAATTCTATATATTAAGGTCATATGAAAAAACCCTGATATCAAATAAAATGGTAAAAATTTGAAAGCTTTTCCTCTAAGGCAAGAGTGAGTTAAGGATAGGTATTTTCACCAGTTCTAAATACTGTAATACTGGAAGTGCCAGCTAGAGCAATTAGGCAAAAATGAAAAGAAAGGGCCAAAGCGATAGCCCAGTGGGTAGGGTGTTTGCCTTGCACCACGGCTGGCCTGTGCCAGCCCGGGTTCGATCCCTAGCATCCCATATGGTCCCCGAGCATCACCAGGAGTAATTCCTGAGTGCAGAGCCAGGAGTAACCCCTGAGCATCGCTGGGTGTGACCCAAAAAGCAAAAAAAAAAAAAAAAAAAGAAAAGAAAAACAACCCAAATTGGAAAGGAAGATATAAATTAATCTTAGGATAAGATGTGATTTTAATATCTAGAAAACCTTGAAAACCCACAAGAAGAACTAGTAGAAGTAATGAATTATACAAACTTCAATATAGAGTTAAATATATAAAATATACAAATATATGTATCAATATAAATCAGAATACAGACACACTTTGGAAATACTGCAGGTTCTGCCACAAACAATCTGCAGTAATGTTTCTTATTAAGTACAGAATTTATGTTCATGCAAGGCTATGGGTTAGTTGTTGTACAGTAGAATTTCTTAACTACCTTAATTTACTATGACACAGAGATATGAAGTTTGAAAATACTATTTTAAAGATGGTGTTGACAGACTTGCTGAATGCTAGTTTGCACAAGCTTTCTATATATATATATGTTTATATAAATGTATAATTGTATATACATATATAACATATAGATATAAAATAAAAAAATATATATAGCAACCAAAATAAACAGTATCTGAAAAATATGATGAAATAGGTTTACCTACATAAAAAATCTCAAAAGGGAATTAGGAAAATAAAACTCATGCGTATTATCAAAAGAGTAAAGTCAAGGGCAGAGAGATAGTACAATGGCTAAGACTGTTGCTTTGCCTGCAGCCGACTCAGGTTCAATTCCTGGAACCCCACATGAGTGAGCCCTGAGTACAGAGCCAGGTGTAAATCCTGAGCACTGCTGGGTATGAGAAAACAAACAAACACCAAAACAAGCCAAAAAGGAACAAAAAACCAAAGGAGATGAGATATTTGCATGAATGAAATATGAACTAGATATAAATGTTTCCCACCCCCTCCATTTTCTTTATTTCTACCCAATGAATATAAAACTTGTTAAACATAGACTGTCTTACTCAAAGGTATAAGAGTTACTTTTTTTAGTAGGCTGTTATCTTAGGGTTGGGGAAGTATAGTATAGTAATATCAGGACCTATAGCCAGCCTGGTTCAGATTCTGAATATTGCTTATTAATTCTGGTTGTAATTACATGCACAGACAACCTTCTAAAACTAGGTATTTGTTTATTCATTATGAAGCATCCAAGGTCATTTTCAATTTTTGTTGTCTCACTACTGCAGAGGTAATAGATAAAACCAATTCATATGTATCATCTCACAGTTGTGTATGTCATAGATCTGACCTAGGTCTGCTTGTGCTCAGTTCCATTTGAAATCAGTGAGCAGGTTTGTATTTCTTTCTGGGCTCTCTGAGTTCCCTTGCCCTTTCCAGCTTCTGTAGTTTCTCCCTGTATCTTGGCCTTCTTTCAGCTTTTTTGGATCTTGGGACCCACATCACAGCACTCTGATTCTGACCCCATTCACTGTAAAAGACCCTTATGATGGTGTTGTCCCAGCAGGATAATTCAGGCTAATCTTTTCTAAGGTCAGAAGATTAGCAATCTTAATTCCACAGGGAACTTTTAATTCTTCTTTGTCATGCAACATAGTCACAAATTCTAGGGATTAGAGTGTAGACGGCCTGTGGGAGGCGTATTGGAAGGACAGCATTATTCTGCCAACCACACTAACCCATAGGAATGTGGTGATGATTAAATGAGATGACTCCTTTTACTGGCTTAGAACTGTGCCAGCCACATAAGCGAATGCACAGTAAAAGCCAGCTAGGCCCCCATGCTGCTGTACCATTTCATGAATTTGTTTCACAGAGGCACTATCTGTTGGCAGTCCTGAGAGAAGGAATCTAATGCTACCTAGATTTCTGCTTACAGGGATCATAAAAGGATAGAGATAAGAGTGGTAGTCAGTTCCTCCTGGACACCTGACTTGGCTTTCCAAAGCCAAAGCTACAAGTCTGAAATCCTTTTGGAATTATGTGATTCTCCACAGAAAATATGTGGTTTTGTGCAAAGCCAAATTTATGAATAAGAGAATAAAATCAACTGGGCAAGATCCAAGCAGATAACATCACTACAAAAAAGTATCCCATAGAAAGTTATCCTGCCCAGGATGACAGTTTATTAGCTGGTGTCAAAGTTGGAGCCCAGAGTAGAGTTTTTAAAAATGAACTCTGAAATTGCAACATTTATTTTTCCCCACTCACCTGTTGGATGACCTCAAGCTTTTGTTACTCCATTTGTCAGACATCGTTAAAATAGCATCTTCTCTAATATAAGATGGTCCTAGGTGGATGACACAGTGACTGGCACAGCAGTGTACTGCAGTATTGATCAAAGAAGAGCCCTAAGATGTTTGCCATGTACAAGGACCTCCATGAATGTTATTGGAGTTGAAAGAACCTTTTTTTTTTCTGCTCATCTAGGTCAAAATCAGCAGGATTCTGAGTGTTAGGTTCAAAATTCTCCTCTGACATAGTTAAGTCTTGGAATGAATGTTTATTCCATTAAACATCTTCTCCACCCTCCCAGATTGCATCATATGTAATTACATGATGGAAAATGAACACAATCATTGTTCAAGTTTTACATATGTGCTCATGGTTCTTTTGTTTTTCCCCATCTTCCTTGTGGAAAGGAGACTTGATTTGTTGGTTGAGGTGGATTATGACATGTGGGCCAAGGAACAGCATAAAGACATGATTTCTTGGATGCTAAAAAAATAAGTGTTGGAAGGACTCATCTCTGCGGGAGTAATATTTTGTCTTGGGCTGTTTTAATCCAGCAGAAGGAATTACTCAAGACAAAGATAAAGGTGATGGAAGAAAAGATGATATTTTAATATCTCTGGGCCTAGAAACAAAGCAGATATTGTTTGCAGACAGCCTTTGTTCTTGCATGAAGCTTAGCAGTGGCATTAATTCATTTAAGATTACAGTTGAGAAGAAAAATCATCAAAGCTGCCATTCTTTTACTTACAGGGCCTGTTGTGCCCATTCTTGACACCAGGGAGTGGTACTGTGCTCTGTGACTAAGCCATCCTTCCCAGCAGTTTGCGTTAACAAGATTGTTTTCCCCAGAAGACAAACCTTAGAATCCATTTTTTCCTGCCTCTTAGACACTCTCAGGATTCTTCCATAGGGTAATATCCCTCCAAGGCACGTTAGAATTCTAATCGTGAGAGAAGTGGCCTGCTTGCAAAGTGGAAATTAATAAGGTCAATTGATCTGACATCGAATGGCAATGATTAAGTTCCGTTCTTACAGCTGCCCTGTACATTCATACTTCTCAAAATAGTTTCTTCCCTCACCAAGCTAGTTCCTTTGCTTCACAGTAGTATAATAAAATTTTTAAAAAAAATAAAATCAAAAGATCTTTTCTTTCTAATTTGTGTATAATTTTGATTTGTTTAGTTTTGGTCCCCACTGAGACTTCTGGCTTTGTACTCTGTGCTCAAGGGTTTATTCCTTACTCTACTCTCAGGAGTCACTCTTGGTGAGTTTGGGGGGCTCATATGGGGGGCAGGGAATGAATCTGGATTTGCAACAAGCAAGGCAAATGCCCTATCCGTTGTACTATTGCTCTGGCCCCATCGTCTTCCTTTCTAAACAATTGATATAATGAAAGCTTTAGAATATGGGAGTGATAAGGTACAAAAAACCACAAGTAGATGACTATGAATTTCCCTCAAGTTACCCATTCCCATCTAAATACCAGAAACAATCAATGAAGTATCTGCCAGCCAGCATCTTTAGAACCTCCTGTCATGACTCTTTCCAGGAATTTATCTCCTAAATATAATTACTTTTCTACCTACACAGATTAGTTTTACCTATTACTGAACTTTAGATAAATGGAAACAGATGGCATATGCTATTCTGTGTTTGACTTCTGCTTAATAATGTCTGTGAAATTCATCCAGGTTATTGTGTGTGCCTGGTTGTTGTTGTGTTGTATCCTGCTCTGGTTATGTCATCATTTATTTATCTCTTTTATTATAGAAAAAGGAATGATTTCCAGTTTCAGTTATTCCAATTCTTCTGCTATAAATATTAGTCCACATGTCTTATATTGAACACTTAATGTATGCATTTCTTTTGGGAATATATTCCAGGGTAGAATTACTGGCTTAAAAGGTATTCATATGGTAAGCATTAGCAGATACTACTAAATAGTTTTCAAAGGTGACTATAACAGTGGGAGTTCTAGTTCCTCTTTGCCAACCTTTGATATCATCAACATTTTTTATTAATTTTTGGTGCATGTGTATATTTTGGTATCACTTTAATTTGCATTTTGTGATGACTAATAAAGATCCACTTTTTATATGATTATTGAGTGCTTGGACATCTCTTACGTGTGTTTCAAATGTTTTTGCTCATTAAAAATTTTACTAGTCTGGTTTTTTTTAGTTGATTTATAATAGTGGTTTTTAAAATATGTTGTAGATCCTAGACATTTGTTTGATATATACTAATGCTATTTTTCCTCACTCAATAAATTCTTTTTTATCCCTTATAATGCTAGATTTTATAAGTAAAAGTTTTCATTTTGATAAAGATTAATGTATAAATTATTTTTCTTTATGTGTAGTACTTTAGTTGTACAGTTTAAGACTTGTTTCCCTACTCCAGGAATGAAGGGCATTCTTCATTTCATCTTCTAAAAGATGTATCATTAATCACTATCACTATCCTCCCATTGATCATCTTTTTGCTCTAGCGGGCATCAGTAATATCTCTATATGTCCTGTCTCATGCTAGTAGAGCCCAAGGGCATCTGCTCGCTCCAGGAACATAAAGAGCCTCAATCCATTCCAGAATGAGGTCTATAATTGTTACTAGTATTTGGCATATCAAATACAACACGGGTAGCTTGCCAGGCTCTGCCGTGCAGGTAGCATACTCTTGTAGTCATCTTTAAATCCAGCATTTATTGATGAACTGCGTTGCCGCTGCGGCGCGTGAGCTGGGCTGTGATAGGCTGGTGTGCTGGGTGGAGTTCTGACGAGAGGGAAGTCCGGATGTGGAAAATGGCGGCCCATGGAGTGGAGGGGAGTCATCTGGCTTGTTGCAAGGCTCTGCTGGGGTGGCGGGCCAGGGCTAGAACCCCCCCATCCCTACTGGGCGCCTTGTGAGCAGCTGGGCACAGGGAGCAAGTAGCAGCTGTGCCCCATGTCTGTGAGTCTCTGGATCAACATACCTGAGCCAGATTTAAAAAAAGACTGCTGCAGGTGGAACTCTATGAGCCAGACTGTGATAGGCTGGTGTGCTGGGTGGAGTTCTGATGAGAGGGAAGTCCGAATGTGGAAAATGGAGGCCCTCGTAGAGTGGGGGTCGTCTGGCTTGTTGCAAGGCTCTGCTGGGGTGGTGGGCCAGGGCTAGAACCTCCCATCCCTCCTGGGAGCCTTGTGAGCACCTGGGCACAGGGAGAGCCAGTAGCAGCTCTGCCCCATGTCTGTGAGTCTCAGACACTCTACTCAGATACTCTAATCAGTATCATTAATATTATTAATATTCCTTATTAAAGTTTAATAAGTCTAATATTATAATAAGTTTAATGTCTATAATAAACCCCTGAGCATCGCGGGTATGACCCAAAAAAAAAAAAAATATATATAATGGTTTTAGGCTCTGTGTTCCTGGAGCAATCGGATGCCTTTGGGTTCTCCTAGCATGAGACAGGACATAAGGAGATATTACTGGTGCCCGCTCTAGCAAATAGATGATTAACGGGAAGATCGTGAATAAAATATTATAAATTTAATAACTTTAAATTAATTAACAGTATCATTAATATTCCTTATTAAACTTTATTATTTTCCCCATTAAGTCAGTTGATCCATCATATTTATTATTAAAGGAATCACTCTTTATTCATCGCATGTCTTTTTTCAAAATTCATTATTTTTATTTTTTTTTATTTTTATTTTTTTATTTTTCTGCTTTTTTTGGGCCGTACCCGGCAGTGCTCTCAGGAATTACTCCTGGCGGTGCTTCGGGGCAACCATATGGGATGCTGGGGATCGAACCTGTGCCGGCACAGGCTGGCGCGTGCAAGGCAAAAAGCCCTACCTGCTGGGCTATTGCTCCGGCCCCTACTTTTATTTTTTTTTTAATGTTATGTTTAATGACTGAATTTGTCTATACATTTTTAAGTATTTTATTATACCACTGTGAGATATACAATTACAAAGATGTTCGTATTTGGGTTTCGTAATACAGTCTTCCAGCACCCACCCCTCCACCAGTGCCCATTTCCCACCACCAATGTCCCTGATTCCCTCCCTCTCTCCCCTAGCCTGCCTCCATGGCAGGTTCTTTATTTCTTTCCCTTTCTCTCTATCTCTTTCTCTTTTCCTTCCATTACACAATACATCCCTTTAATGTATGTATTGTGGTTTACAATACATACAATAAAAAGGTTGTCATGCTTATCTTTTGCCTATATTTAATGTTTAGTTCTAGGTTGGTATTAGCACTTTCGACAATTATTAGCACACTGTTCCATTCTCTGTCTTACCTAGCCTCTGATTCCCACACGTTTGTGATAATTTCCATCTTTGACAAGACCTCCTGATCCATGTTTCACCCGACCTTGGATATTGGTATCATAATATGTACACATATATATTTATGTCATGCAAATAGATGCAGTCATTATATATCTGTCTCTCTCCTTCTGGCTAATATCACTCAACATAATCCTCTCCATGTCCATCCATTTATAGACAAATTTCATAACTTCATTTTCCTAACAGCTGCATAGTGTAGATGTACCAAAATCTACATTTTTGGTACATTGTGTAGATGTACCAAAGCTTCTTTATCTAGTCATTGATTCTCGGGCACTCTGGTTATTTCCAGATTCTGGCTATTGTGAATAATTCTGCTATGAGCATAAAAGTAGGGATGGTGTTTCTGCTGCATATTTTTAACTTCCCAGGGAATATTCCCAGTATTTTGTTTTGTGCTGTTATTCTATTAATCTGTCTAGTTCTCCCCTTGAATTTTATAACTTTTGATATCTAGTACTTTATAATTTATGTTAGTGCTTAATGATAATATGCTTATATTATTTAGGTTTATCAAATTCTCTCTTTTCATCCCTCCCTCCATCCTTTTCTTTCTCTCTCTCTCTCTCTCTCTCTCTCTCTCTCTCTCTCTCTCCCCATTACTTGCATTAGAACCAACCTGTTGGTTTCTTCCATATAACCTACTTCTATATAACTTGAACTTCCATTGAAATTGAGATTCATGACAACTAATTACAGAAAAATTCACACATTGTTACATATTGAAAATTCTCATTTGTGAACTGGGTCTTTCCTTCCACCTACCTTTTCTGCAGTATTTTATTGATTATTAAATGTTTTTAAAAAGCATATTCCCAAGTACTTGAGGGTTCTGGTACAATTATAAATGGTACTGATTTGAAATTTTGTTTATGAATCTAACAAAATGCAATAAAATGTTAATATGTTTAGTGTGTTTATGCTTTATTGTCTGTAATTATTAATAATAATAAAATACACATTTTGAATTTATGTGTAAATAGTAATTTTTAGTGTTTGATTAAAGTGCTTTTATTTTCCCTGTCTGTATGCCTTTTATTTTCTTAACCTTCTTAGCTAGCTAGGACAACTAGCATTTTAGCAAGATTAGAAACTTGACATTCTTGCTAGAAGAAGGGGAAACATTTAAATCATTTTACTATTAAGCATTATGTTGCTATTGTCTTTTAAAGTTTTCTCTTAAAGATTGCTCAGTTGTCCCTAGCTTTGTGAGAATTTGTGTAAGTGGGTATTGTATCAAATGCTTCTTCTTTATAATGAGATTATACTTTGATTTTTTGTAAGTTTTGAATCATGTTTGGTTTTCAAATGTTAAATGAACATTGTGTTTGTGGCATGAAGCTAGTGTTGTTAGAAAAGATTAAAATTTTACCTTCCCTGGGTTTATTTTGCTTTCATTAAGATCATCTTATCAATGTTCAACAAAGATAATGACCTGAATTTTTCTTTTTTTGCAAATCCTGTTTCTCATCTTTGATTAGAGTACGCTGATCTCAAATTGAGTTGGCAATGTAGAAGTTTTGCCTATTCTCTACAAATATTTGTATAAAAGTGTTATTTCTTCCTAGTATGGAAAAATTCAACATTGAGATCACAGAGACTCTAGTTTACTTAGATGGAAGACTTTCCTTGACAGATATTACTATTTTGGAATTTAGTTTTGAATCAGTTTCCATCTGAGTTGTGCTTTTCAGGGAATGTGTTCATTTTTCTTAAATTTTCATATTACCCTGTGGACATATGTTTGTTAAATTCCTCCATTTTATTTTTATTACCCAAAAGATCTCCAGGAGACCAAAGATGTGGTTTAGATGATAGAGCACAAGCCCTGCATGTTTTTTAAGTAACTATATATATATATATATATATATATATATATATATATATATATATATGCTGGAAAGAACTAATGAAAGTTCTTTCCAGCATATATAGTTCTATCACATATATCACTTGTCTTCCCGTTGTTCATCGATTTGCTCCAGTGGGCACCAGTAACAAGTCCTGTCACATGCCAGTGTAGCCCAAGGGCATCTGCTCACCCAGGAACATGAAGAGCCTCAAGCCATTACTTCAGGTCATGGGAATGAGGTCTATAATTGTTACTGGTTTTGGGCATATCAAATATGACACAGGAAGCTTGCCAGGCTCTGCCTTGTGGGTGGGATACTCTTGTAGTAGCCTCTCATCTCGTGCATTTATTGAGGGATGGGGAGAGGTCAGCTTTTCTGCTGGATGGAGCTCTGACGAGCTGTGGAGTCCGGTATTGAAAATGGCGGCCCTCATGGTGTTGGAGTTCCTCTGGCTTCTTGCGAGGCTCTGCTGAGATGTCGGGCCAGGGATAGAACCTGCCTTCCAGAACAGTGTGCCAATAATTGTCGAAAGTCCATTACATAGAACTTAGCATTAAATACAGGCAAAAGATATGATAACCTCTAAGTATATGTATTACAATCCACAACATGTAAGAGAGGGAAGAGTGAAAGAGAGAGAGAGAGAGAGAGAGAGAGAGAGAGAAGAGATAAAGAGCCACCACGGAGGCAGGCTAGGACAGGGGAGAGGGAATCGGGGACATTGGTGATGGGCAATGGGCACTGGTGGAGGGATGGTTGCTGGAAAACTGTATGGCTGAAACCCAAATATGAACATTTTTGTAATTGGTAAAAAATAAATTAATTAAAAAACTAAAAAGAAAAAAAAAGAATCCGCCTTACCTCCTGGGCGCCTCATGATCAGGTGGGCACAGGGAGAGCCAGTAGCAGCACTTCCCGTATCTGATTCTCTGGATCAGGCATACCTGGGTTGAAATAACTGCTGTAGGGTGGCACTCTGACGAGTAGTGCTTGTGATCAGCTCTTCTGCTGGGTATAAATCTGATGAGCTATGGAGTTTGGATGTTGAAAATGGCAGCCTTCATAGTGTGGGGGTTTCTCTGACTTCTTGCTAGGCTCTGCTGGGATGGCGGGTCAGGATATGGTTCTATAAAGGATGATTTTTAAAAAGTACTCTGTGCCTTCAAAATTGGCATATTTATAGTGTCACATTATTTTTCCAGTAACCAAGATTATATAAACAACCTAAGTATTGATCAACAGAAGAATGGGTTGAGACACAGTGGTGTGTATACACAGTGGATCACTATTCAGTAATAATAAATAATCTCTTGCCACTTATAATAGCATGAATGGACCACGACAATATTATACTAGTATAATAGATGTAGAAAGACAAGCATTAGTGTACATAAAGGCTTTCTTCTTTTTATCTCTGTGGCGACACTTTTAGACTGGCTTAAAAAGCCAAAGTTTTCACTTGGATAAATGTGTTACTCCTTAGTATAGACTCTTTAAAGGTTTAGACCTACATCTTCCACACTTCCATGTTCAATGTTGCTCTTCTGGATGTTAAGACAATAGTCATGAACAAGACATTAAACAGTTTTGGGGAACTGAGATTTCCTGTGGAACACACATTCAAAGCACCAAAACCATGCAGAGGACATGTCTGTAAAACACTGAATTCGATTAAATTCTATGAATAACTTCGGGGCCTTATTTCTCCTTCCTGTGGTCACTGACTCTCTTTTTTATAGAGCTAGCTAGAGCATGTAAAAATGAAAAATATCTAATAGAAGTGGTGACTTTAGAGTTTGTTTTCTCCTCTAGGGACTATATCAGATTGAAACAATATTTAACTGACCACAGTGAGTCTGACTCTTGGCTATGCATTGTCACACTTTTCAACAAGCGATGCTGTTACTGAAGCAAAATTAATTTAAATTCCCTTGAAACACATCTTTTGGTTTGATTTTCTAAATTGAAACTGTCAAGAGATCAAGTAACAGTGTCATTATATCAAAAGATAGGGATCTATGCTTTTTAAAGACTGTCATCCCATTTGATCGACCATAAAAATGAGTTTGGCAATTATTCTAAAAAAGGGGCAACTCGGCAAAAACAAAACAAAACAAAAACCACAAAGGAATCTAAAGAATCAATCAGTGATTGCATGTATATCTATCCTGAGATTTTAGATAGCTCAAATTTAGACATACCACACACCTGTATGTGCCAGTTTCTTTCACATTCCAAGACACAAGTCTTTTAAAGCTCAGATACTGTATATTTTCATAAAAGATCATACTTCATTCTGAAATAGACTCTTAGCACCTATGCTATATTTTATTCACCAAGGCACACCAATTGTGTTATCAGCATGAATATTGGCTCCTGAATTTCTCTGACTTAATTGGCTTATTTTATGCCGTTTATAAAGCAACTTTTATGGTTTGTTTTGCTTTTGAGATAGGCCCAGCAGTGTTCATACATTACTCTTGGTTCTATGCTCTGGAATCATTTCTAGTAGTGCTGAAAGACCATATGTCATTCTGGGGATTAAGCCTGAGTCATACACATGAAAGGCAAGCACCTTACTCACTGTACCATCTCTCCTGACCCAGTGCTACTTTTGCTCTTTGGAAAAAAATTGTTTTTTTGCTTTTTGAGTCACACCCAGTGATGCTCAAGGGTTACTCCTGGCTCTGCACTCAGGAATTACTACTGTCAATGCTCAGGAACCATATGGAATGCTGGGAATTGAACCTGGGTCAGCTGCATGCAAGGCAAATGCCCTCCCCTCTGGACTATCATTCCAGCCCCAGAAACAATTATTTTAAACTGATTTAATGTTTTGTAATTTACAATACTTTTCATGATGGTTTCCCATTCACATAACTCCAGCAACAAAGCCCATTATCAGTGTATCCACCTCCCTCCTTCAAGGGCCCCCCAGAACTATTTTTTAAAGATTCTTTATAACCCCCAAATTGTTAAGGCGTATTGTTGTGTTAGTACTGTAGGTGTCAAAAGCATGCCTTTTTTATACATGGTCATTTTTTTCTTGTTCTTTCTTCAAGGTTGCATTGTAGCCCCAAAAGAATCAAAAGTGTTGTTACGAAAGTGATAGTAAACATCACTTTAAGGGATGTTCAATTCTCAAGGGTTGAAGAGAATACTATCTTTTTAGAACTAGTGAAAACTTCTATTCCTAAGAAATAGCTTCAAAGCCCTTATGGTCAAATTTGGATGTTTAATGGGATTTTGGTTTTTCTGTGAGTTGAAATGTATTCTGAATCCTCCTATTCTGAAAGAAGCTGGACTTTTTTAAAGGCAATTCATGTTTTCTGTGAAGACATAGCTATTTAGGCAAACACTTTAGAGCAAGCAAAGGTGTGCACGTATGAGAGTAACATGAATAAAAGCTTCACTGTGCAATAGAAACTAACTGTATTTCCTGTTAAAACCTTTTCCCATCCACCTCCTTTTCAGCAATATTTCCCTCTTATCTTCATTTATGTTTATGTATTTTAATCATCCTGAGAGTTTGTTCACTGATTTTTGTGTCTTCATTCTTATTTTACATTTTCATTTGTTGCCATTTTCCTCTTTCAGAGAGAGGAAGTATTCTGTTTAGACTGTGTGTTTGAGGGCGAAAAGCGTTTACAGACTCTTCATCTGTTTCCCCTGAGCATGATTTATTTGATGACATCACTCTATAATTTTACATGTTTTGGATAATGCAAAATGCACAGGGCCAAAATGTGAATGACGGCAAGCAGAACGCATTTTTGTAATTAGTCAGCAAACCTTGTCTATAACCTGTGACTTTTAAAAAATACACTTGCAAGTCCAATAACAACTCACTATAAGGGATGTTCTATTGCTTGCATGCTTGTGTCAACTGAAATGTGGGTCTGCCTTTGAACTCTTCCTTAAGAATTTTTATATGTGAGATCAGAGAGATGATGCAGAAGTTAAGGCATTTGCCTTCTGTATCACTGACCTGCATTCATCTCCAGCATTAGCATATGGATCCCTGAGCACCACCAGGAGTGATCCCTGAGCAAAGACCATCAGGAGTGTTCCTTGAGCCCCATCTATTGTGACCCCAAAACAACAACAATGTAGACTAGATCTTAGATAATTGAAATGAGCAGGGAATTTTTGAGCCAAATAAATAAAAATCCCTCAATACTTAGATATGGAATTGAGTAATGTAAAAGTCCTGTTCACTTCACATAAATCAGAATCGAAGGAGTAAATAAAGACTGGGTCTTTCCTCCCCATGCATCATTCTGTGCCTTCCTACTCATGTCTTTTCAGTCTCCCTATCTGAATTAATTATTTAGAGACCTCAATAAGAAATATCAAGAAATGACTGAACAGTTCTACATAAGGTGCTTTTCATTATCTGATACTCTTTGGGTCATTCATTTCTAGTTTTTTGAATCTTTGTTATCTGCATTTTATTGGTCCCTTTAAACAATTAGAGCCCAGAAGAGAAAAGTTATGTTGAATACTTATGAAATGTCAAAATGTAATAAATATCAGGTCTAAACTTACTATGAATGAAGGAATTGGCTTTCATTATAATTGGCTTGATGAAACATATGCGAGTGTAGAGTTCATCAGAACTTTCAAAAAATGGGAGCTTGTTGGGGTCATCTCAACTGGCGTGCCTGTTCTAAGGTATAGATGGAACTTTTTTGTGGCTGGAATAAGGGGTCAGTGGGAATCATTCAGTAAAAAATTTGTATTTCTGCTTCATGATGTGGAAAACTTGGAATGTAAGGGCCCTGAATTAAGAAAAGGGTTAACTCAAGTGTTGAACACTGTTTAGCTGTCTTGGGACATTTGTTCTGTGTTCATGGACTTAGTAATTTTAATGTAAATAGGCACCCCGGCAGCTGTGTCCCCTTAAGCATGTTTTATTTAGCAGCTGAGTTATCCACGTCACTTGGCAACCATAGATTTTCAATTTTTCCTTGTGCCAAGAGGGCAGCTGGAATAATTTGAGAACTCATTAATTTGGGAGAAATATGAGCTGGATAAGGCAGACAGCATAAGTCTTCTGTATGGTGTTGTACCAGGATAAGCAGATCAGAGGAGAAGCAATTTGCCCTATCCCAGAGGAACCATAGGATTTTAATAAGCTGGTTATGAAAATTCTATTTCTTTTGCAATTTGAAGCATCTAATTAGAGCCTGTAATTTCTCTCCTATAACGAGAGTGGATGAAGGTTAACGTCAGGCCTCCCGGCCCTTTCACATTCATTTACAGAGAGAAATCAGGTAACAGTTGTAGCTAATTAGAACAGGGTATTAAATATTTAGTCCATCTTGATTTAACTTGGAGAACACATGCATGTGTTGGGGCATGGAAAATGATAAAAAGAAGTCAAATTTAATTTTTAATCAAAGATAAACTTAAAGGCAGGATAATGATTTTAGTATCGACTATCCTAACCTGATATCCAGGGCAGCAATTGCCTCTAGTGTCTGAAATGTCAAGATAAAGGAAGATGATGTTGATTTAATTCCATCAGTGAACACATTTCCCAAGTTCAGACAGCTGGGGTTTATTCAATCTGCATCTAGTACAAAGAACACGATGATTTTTTTTTTATCATAGCAGTAATATTAAGAGGGAGAAAAAAAGTCTTTTGAAAGTTTTAGGATTTGGATTTTGAGTTAAGATGATAGGGGGCATTTTGGGGATATCCTAAGGTTGGTATTTTGAGTATTGGTCTTTACTTTCAGATGACTAAAGTTTAGCAAAGCTACTCTCTGATAGGTTTTCTTCCTCCAAGAACAAAGACATGCTGGGTAGTAGGGTTAGCCGTAGATGAGACCTAAAGTCCTACGTGCTGAGGAAGTGACACTATTATTCTCTTGCCATTAGTCAACCCAAGCTATCTTCCTCAAGTGAAAATTTAGTGCACTCAGGATGCACATACCTGAAATAAACCCTGCAGAATCAACGCTCCGACTGATCTTCCCTCGGAGACCTGACGCAGTAAAACATCTTTCAAGGGAAATAGCTCCCATGAAAGATCCCAGGACTTGCCAGACGCAGGCTTTTGGTATGCCAGAATATTAGGAAAGGGTAAAGATTTGGGGCGAAAGATGAAAAGTCTTGTATGAAAAAGAATGATTTCAAAGGAGGCTTTCAGACATGTAGCCCTCTAACTTTTCCAGAGAAGTGATTTGTCTTGGCCCATGAAATGCCATTACTCCTCCATGGTTTCATCTGGGAAAAGCTTGAAGCATCCTTACACTTCCACACAAAATAAATGGCAACTCCCAAAGACCATCTTACTTTGCTACATTGGCTTCCAGTTGCCAGTTATTACAAAATGGTTTGTGACGGCAATAATCCTTCGAAAATCTCCTGTTATCAGGGATAATAGCTGGTTGTCAGAGCATTAACCACCCTCGACTTCACTTTGGGCTATTACCTAACAAAAGAATGAACTGGTGGTGAGTCTGCCAGGTGTATTAAATTATATCTCGCATTATAGAAGTTCAGGGATGGGGATTATCATCCAGAAAAGACTATCAGCGATTGCCAAATTCATTATCTGCTGAGGCAAGAGGCTGGCCTCGGGCCTAAGGATGCAAGGCTCAAGTTGTAACTATTAAGTCACTACCTCCAGTTTTTCTCTGACCTAGCATGGAGAAAAATAGGTAGCTCACTGGTGTTTCTTCTCTGCTCATTCAGACCAGAGAAAAACAGTGAATACTGCACTAAACGTAGTCTGCTGAAAAGCTTCACTGAATTGGATTCTTCCATTTCCAATTTCTTCATGGCAAACCTACCTCCTGGACAGTCTTCTTTAGTTATTTTATTTGGTGCCTTTGACTAAGAGGAAGAGCTAGGGACTGAGAATGCATGCCTTGCAAATATATGATCACGAATTAAGTCCCTAGTACCACTGCATGTATTAAGTGGCATCCTGGCAGAAGAGCAATTTGAGTCTGACAGCTGTGCTGTCTGCTTTTCCCAGCACTGTAGCCAGATATGTGTGAGCACTCCAGAGAAATGTGACTCCTTGTGAGCACCACAGCCAGAAAGGGAAGCCCCTGCAAAGCATGTGCATGAGCAGCACAGCACTCCATGGTAAACACTACAATTTGTGTGCCTCAGTTATAGAGTGCCACCCTAGGGAACCACATATGCAAACACAGCAACTAAAGGGGTGCAGACCTCAGTGAGCACCATTTCTAACATGCAAGTTCTGTTAGATCTTGTGTGACTCCAAATAAGCCTCACAGCTAATTGCTCAAACATTACAGCCAGGGGTATGTATGACCTCTGCTCATCACTGTCAACATCAACAACTCAGGGATTACTCCTGCCTCTGCACTTAAGAATTACTCCTGGTGGTGCTTGGAGGACCATTTGGGATACTGGGGATCAAGCCCGAGTTGGCTGTGTGCAAGGCAAACACCCTACCTGCTGTACTATTGCTCCAGCACCTATATATGAAGGTTTGGAACTAATTTTCTTTGGTTCAGAGTTGGAACTTCCAAGTTATTAAGCAGTGGAATTCACCATACTTTTCATAATGCATTCATGAAAGTCATGAAATAAATGCACTAGCTAGAATCCTTCTGTGAGTGCATATAGATCTAGTTGTTGCAATTTTTCTCCAACATGAACAGTGCTGCAACATATATCATTTAATTCTTTGTTCATTGTATGATGGTTTTTTGGGTTAATTTGACAGATTTAAAAATTCTGTGTTGTATGCATTTTAAATATTTGGCAGGTATGACCAAGTTAATCTCAGAAAGTTTTTCCTGTTTTCTGCTACAATCTATAAAGATGCTATTTCCCCATACTTTGTTCATCACTGACAAGAAATTTTCAATGTGATAACAAAAAATTCCCCCAAGATCTTATTTAATTTTGACTTGTATGTGTGCGTGCTTAAAAATTGAAATAAACTGTGATTAAACAGTTTATTTGTTCTGTGTTATTAGTATTTCTTCTTTTGTAACAAGTCCTTAATACTGAGTCAATGTGTCTTAATGTTGTTGCAATTGAAAACATGAAACTTGAAGAACCACAAACTTTGGTTTCTTAAAAAAAATTTTATTGCACCACCATGAGATATACAATTACAAAGTTGTTCATGATTGGGTTTCACTCATACAGTGTTCCAGCACCCATCCCTCCACCAGTACCCTATTCCCACCACCAATGTCCCCCTCACCGGGCTTGCTCTATAGCAAGCATTTTTTCCTTTCTTCTCTCTCTCTCTCTCTCTTCTCTCTCTCTCTCTCTCTCTCTCTCCACATCGAAGAGCCACGAACTTTGAAAGAGAAAAACTGGCTGTCATTTGCCATATGATTTTGAGCAGGTTTGTACTTTTTTTTTTTTTTGCTTTTTGGGTCACCCCTGGCGATTCTCAGGGGTTACTCCTGGCTCTGCACTCAGGAATTACTCCTGGCGGTGTTCGGGGGACCATATGGGATGCCGGAGATCGAACCCGGCCGGCACAGGCCAGCCACGTGCAAGGCAAATGCCCTACCCGCTGGGCTATCGCTCTGGCCCGGGGTTTGTACTTTTTTTTTAGGTCTCATTGAAGGTCTTCCCTGGCAAACACTTAGTGTTCTTCGTATCACTTCACTTGTATCACTTGACTTCCCGTTGGCCATCCATTTGCTTAAGCAGTCACCAGTAACATCTCCATACTTCCTGTCACATGCTAGTGTAGCTCAAGGGCATTTGCTCGCTTCAGGAACACGAAGAGCCTCAAATCATTGGTTCAGGTCATGGGAATGAGGTCTATAATTGTTACTGGGGTTTGACATATCAAATTCAACACGGGTAGCTTGCCAAGCTTTGCTGTGAAGGTAGCATATTCTCAGTAGTAGGCTCGCATCTCATGCATTTACTGATGCAACGGGGAGAGATTAGCTTTTCTCTTTGGTGGAGCTCTGATGAGCTGTGGAGTCTGGATGTTGAAAATGGAGGCCCTCATTGTGTGGGGGGTTCTTCTGGCTTCTTTCATGGTCATTTACTCTCTTGGTTCCTCTTCACATGTTCCTATCTGTGGAGCACAATGGGTGATTCTGATTAGTCTTCATATTTTCCCATCACCTGTAATAATAGTCACATTAGTTCTGGTAAATATTTCAGGGAAAATGATAGAAGTTATATGCTGTGTTAAGAGTATGAACAAAGCTAATTTTATTTCTCCATCATGATCTTACTGTGTGTGTGTGTGTGTGTGTGTGTGTGTGTGTGTGTGTGTTTAGGGACAAGATAGCAAAGCGACACACAAATAAAACAACTATAAATTACACATTTTTTAGAAATCAGTATTTGGTGTAACTAAGCTTTCATGGAAGATATTTTAGATAATACAATGAGGAAGACCTAAATGATGAGAAGTAACCCTACTAAACTCTTTCAGTGTGGGAACAGTGTATGAAAAGAACTTTAGTTTTAGTCAGAATTGAAAGAATGACAGTCTCAAATGGAGAGAACTGAGTAATGATGTGGAAAGTAGCAACCTGGGGTGGAATTTCAGAACAGAGGCCAAAGCATAGGTGTGTAGGTAAGTAGGTAGGGGTGTGCATGTGTGTGTGTGTGTGTGTGTGTGTGTGTGTGTGTGTGTGTGTGTGTGTTTGAAGCTAGGTGTGACTCTTGTACTAAACTGAAGGAAACACCTCTGAAAAAATTTTTAATGAAGAAGGCAACTCTCAGGATCCTATTTTCAAAGTCTTTTTTCTGGGGTGAATGAGTAGCCATAGAAGATCTTACAGAGGAGGTCTAGCTTTTGTCCAAGTGAGTGGTGTTGGTGGTATAGGTCTTTGGCAGAGGATGTGGAAATCATAAAAACTGTATTCTGGAAGAAACTTCTATCTAACTTCTATCTAACCCTTCCATGCCCTAATTAGGGTGACTTTTTAACACTGGCTGTCATTAGAAGTCTCCAGGACTCTTGAAAGAACAGGTTCTCCGGCAGCAGTAGAGTCTCTGGCCTGCAACTCCCATGTGGTCTCAAGTCTTGAAACTTCCTTCTCTAAGGAAGGCCCCAATCTACCAGAAAGTGGCGTTAAGTCAGACAACTGTTGAATTCCCATTTGCCATTAGAAACATCAGCTTTGGTCTTGAAATTGTCAACTGAGAGAAATGTATCCTGAAAAAAAAAATTATTTTATTTATGTCACATAATTTTCATTTTTCTACCCATTGTTTTGCATGAAAGTGTCTAAATCTGGGGGAACGCACAACATGAACAAAACAAAGAGGGCTGTAACAAGGAGTTTACATATAAAAGGGAAAAGACAATAAAACTAGAAACTACAATATTTCTTAAAAATAGTAACAAGCCCAAGAGGGTAAAGTAGTGAAACAGATTCTAGCTCTCAGACTGCCAACTTAATTTTTAGTTTGTGGGTTTTTTGTTGTTAAAATACATTGCTCTTATTAGCTCACATTTCACTGATTTGTCTACAATGTCCAGGAACATTACTGTTCACTCTCCCTGTGCATTTTCATATTATGTTTCTTTTTTGTTTTCATGTCTTTTCCCCAGTAAATGAGCAGTGTTTTAATAACAGGAGCAATGTTTTCTCATGCATCATCTCACCTTCCTTTGTCAGAGTCTTGCTTGCTGTCTTCTATGCATCACCATACTCACATTTTAGGTGTTTTCTCTTACATGTAAAGCCCGATAGGAGAAAATAAAATAAAGTAGAGAGTATAAAAGGGAAGAAAAGAATTTGCAGAGGAATCAACAAGGATCATATTTGCCTCAAATGTTCTCCTTATCAATGTGCAGGGCAAAGGGAGATGGGAACTGTATAATGAATAAAAGTCACTATCTTTTCATGATAAAAGCTCCTAGCAAGTTGGTTTAAAATGAGCAAGGATTATAATAAGGATTTATAGTAACAAGACCATTTATCATAAATACACAGTGATGTCAGATTCAATAACGAAAAACTGGAGGATTTTCCTGAATATCATAAATAGGAAAAGAATATTCAAGCAAAACAACCCTTATTTCAGACTACATTACAAAGTCAGGAAATCAAACAGGGTAGTATAGGCATAAAAACAAATATAGAAAAATGAAACAGGAATGAAGACTAAATTTAAAATGTATGATTATATGGTCAACTAATATTTGACAAGAATATTCCAAGAAGGAAACAATCTTTTCTATAAATGCAGTTTGTAAGGGTAGAAATTCTCATTCAAAAGAAAGGAACTGGACTCCTATCTTATACCACTCATCAAAGTTGACTAAAGATGAATAAGACTTAAACCTTTATGATCAAAGATAAGTGTAAGGGATGTAGAGTTCTGCAAGAACATCTTTAGTGCTCTACACAGAACCCTTATGCTCAGAGAGAAACTAACCTGTGTTGCAGGTATACTGAAGGTCACAAACTCTGTCCTCACGATATAAGTGAGTATGAAAATTTGAGGAAGATCTTCAACATGAGTTTCTATTTATAGGGTCCTCCTCAATGATGTTTGTGGCTACTTGAGGCCACTCCTGGCACTCCTGGAAGTGCAGACTCAAGCTAGCACTGCAGTGCTTGGTACCACTAGCCTCACCTTGAGAGTGATAGGGGATCACTGGGACAACAGAGATACTCCAGGTAGTCTTGGGGGATCATTTAGTAATAGGAATAGATCAAAATTTTGGAATTCTCCCATTCTAGGTCTCCACCCCTTTGAGCCATATCCTGGCACCCTACCAGTAACGTTTAAAATGTCAGAAGTAATAAATAATAGAGCAACAGACTTTTATATTTTCTATATTTTTAGTATTTGTTCTTTTTTCATGCCTCTACTCCTCTTTTAGTTTCTTTATATATACTGTATTTCTAAAACAAGTGCCTTGCCTAATGGCTGAAGCATATGCATTTTTGCTCCCCATTGTGTTTCCAACATTGAGCAAGGTACTTAGTATGTACCTTCTTCAAATTTACTTAATAGAAGTGTAGGTGAAGGGGTGAAAGGGAAAACATAACGTTACACAAATATGTCAGCAGGAAGAAGCATAGGGCACCGAAAGCAGAGTGTGATCATAGAACCAAGCCCACCTCATTGCCTCATCTCTGGTGGAAGTGGGAGTGTTCTCTTCTGGAGGTGCAGACCATGCAAATTAGGGAGCTCGAGAACTGAGAGACTTTATATGATTAGAACCAAAAAATGTTGCTGAAGTTAAACTATTACCTCAATGATTCAATATAAGTAGAATTTCACCTGTGCTTCCTCAAAATGACAAATGCCCCTTTCCCCCAAGGTCTCCCTTCATTGATGCTAAAATATTGACTCCCTTCATTTATGCTAAAAAGTGGCTCCCTAAAATAGTAGGGAGTTGTCTGGAGCTGTAGCTCCTACAGTACAGTTCCAAGCCTAGGAGTATGGATGCCTGGAGGGGGCACCGGTTGCTGTCCAGGTTATGAGAATAGTTCTATTCAAATCCCACAGTCAATTTGGTGCACAAAGTTCCCTGCCCCATCCCCATCCGGTCCCAGGAACCCTCCTTTATGCTTCTTGGAAAATAATTAGTGAAATGGGATAAACACTGTCCTCAACAATAGGTTTCCACTTGACTGAAGGGTACTTGACTTTTCCTGCTGACATTAAGTGCCAGAAGGTAGGTGGGGTGACAACGGAAATGGCTCTTTTGGAATAATTCTTCGTGACACGGAAGATTGGTTGGGAAAATAGAAGTGACAAGAACCTTGGGAGACAGCCACAGTGATATCTGAGGATTCACAACAGCTGTTGTCTTCAATGAACTTGAGACATTTGGGGGCAGAATTCCAGGCTCCTAAATTCTGAGCTGTAACCTGCCACTATGCTGATTGCCCTGCAAAAGTGGAGGGATGCGCTTGATTCAGATAATCTGCTGGGCCTACCTATGGTACTTTGGCCCAAATCCTACCAAAAGCATCACAAGAGAAACATCTGTTCCCAAGGTCAAGAGCAGCTTGGCCTACCTTGATAAGGGTGCTCCATGTCTGCCAACCCAAACTTTGTTCTGTGGCCTAAGAGTTGCAACATGTGTATGTTGGTGAGTGCTTCTAGACATACCTTAGATTGATAATGCTGTTGATTTTGAATTTATTTTTAGTTGTTAGGCTTTTACAAGTCTTTCACTATGGCTACATTTTTCACCATTACCATATTTAGGTAGACAAAACCAAATGAGACTGTGTCTCATAGTAAAAAGCTTGGCTTTGGCCAAAGAGATAGTAAAGAGATTAGGGTGCTTGTCTTACATGCTGCTCTATCACTATCACTATCTTCCTGTTAATCATCTATTTGCTAGAGCGGCACCAGTAATATCTCCATATGTCCTGATTCTTGCTAGTAGAATCCAAAGGCATCTGCTTGCTCCAAGAACATAAAGAGCCTCAAACCATTATATTGGGTCACGGGAATGACCTAATATAAATGTTACTGGTATTTGCTAAAATACTACACAAGCAGCTTGCCAGGCTTGCCATGCTGCTCACCTGGAATCAACCCCCTGGCATCAGCGATTGTGGTTCAAGCCAAGCATGGAGCAGGAGTAAATCCTGAGTGTGACCCCCCCCAAACAAAACAACTTTAAAAAAATGCTAGATTTTCTAAAGCAGTGTTTCTAAACATTTTTGTGTGTCTCCCCTTTCAAGTTTATTTCTTTTCTCTGGGCCCACTATCCTATCAGCTGTTTACCTTAATCTCATGCCCCCATTTATGTCATATTAACCTGTAAACCCTCCCCCTTGTAAAATGGACCTCCCAGGGAGCCATGTGGCACCAGGTTGAGAAATGCTGCTCCAAAGTGCAGAGCAGGAAGCCCAGCTTATCTCAGAGCTTCACTCTTTAGGTCTTCCCTGTTTCATTTCTTTCATTAGGATCCAGGCAAGAAGCATCTAGTGGAAGCCTCCTTTCAGGGAAGTTCACCCACCACACACCCAGCCCTTTACAGCAGGAAACCATCCTACCCTTACTGAAATGCGCTTGTATTTAACAGCAGCTCTGGCATGTAGGTGATATTAAGTGAGTGGTATTACCTTTTACTTAAAGAAAACGATGTTGTGACTGGCTCCAGGAGAGCCACAGACCGAGGGAGCATCAGGGAGAAGGTATGCAGGAGAGCTGAGATTCGGCGATGACAGACAGACAGCGCAGAAAGGTTGTGGTTTGAATCTGCTGCAAATTTACTTCACAATCACTTCACTATTTATACACATTAAGGAACAATCAAAGCATAAACAGCCACAGATGAAAAAGAAACTAACATTCTTGGTAAATATCTGTGGTCATGCCATCAATACATCAGCTTTTTCATAAAGAACAATAGTGCAAATCTACTTACAGGTACATGTGGTTAAAAGGACCCAGTGCCTACATCATGTTTTGACAGATGATCTATTAACCAATCTAATGCCCTGCCACTTTTCTTGGAATATGTTTCTGCAGCTTGGCGTAACTGCTTTATTAAATTTCCTTTGTTTTGCTGAGTGAGTATACACCATGGGGGTTGAGCTTTAGCTAACCTTTCCAGGAAGGGCAGTGCATCATACCTAGTTCTACTTCCTTTATAATTAACCCGCCTAACTCTTTGTTTATCATGTATTCCCGTATAAGGCGAGGGATCTGGCCGTAGTTTCCAAGTAGCTAACTCAGGCCTTGACTGGCTCCTTTTTATAATTTATCACTTTCACCACTGCCTGGAGAAGAGGAGGCAGAGAAGTTAAGTCAGTAATATTTACTTTCTTGTGCACATTGAAAACATTTACAGAGACCATTTCATTATCAGCATCAGAATTGTTTGTTCCAGGAACAACAATGGGTTCCTGGGGCAGCATGTAATTCTGGCCTAGGATAGCGAGAAATATTATCAAGAAGCACAGTAAAGCAAGAAAAGGTGCCAGCCAGCAGCAATGAGAGCCGTTTTTTCCTCCATGTAAGTTCATGACTCGCGCTGTTTGCCAGGGAATGCCGTGGGGCCTAAACCATGAACAGCACGAACTCCCCAGCCTGCGGAGGCTGGGCCAAGACCATGGTTGCTACACAGGCAACACCTCCATGGGTGTGGCAAAATGACACTCAGAAAAATCCAATTCCTCACCAAAGACCTTCAGCTTCTCCAAGTTGAAAATAAGGTGTGTCCAGTTCTGAGCCCTGTCTCATATTCCCTGAGGTTTTCAACTGCTCATCTGTTCTCCAGGATGCCATCTTCCGCACTGGCACCATAGGGGTGAAAGGAGAGGCTTCAAACATCTCATCACTGATGCAGTCTTTTCCATGCTCAGTAATCCCCAAAGCTAACATTTATTGGAAATAGAATCCATCCCAATTTTTGCATGGCTTCCATCGAAAATCCTGGGGTAGCACCTTAAAAAGAAACATGAAAGTGAGCTGGGACAGGCCTCAAATAAGCCATCCATCATCTGGTCCCTAAAGGCAGGACTAAAGAAACAGACCAGAGGATTCACACCTCTAATCCAGTTCTTGTTTAGTCATTGAACTTCAGTGTAAAAAGAAATAAAAGGAACTTATCTGATAGAAAGTAAAATTATCAGCTGATTGATAGCAAACCTGTCTTGAAAAATAGGACAATTAAAATGGGATTGATGATGAAAGAAAGAACTGATCAGTTCACATGTGTGTCTTGTGCTAACTTCCCAGAGGGTGAGAAGGAAAGGAGAGGAACATCCTCCCTTCAGAAGACCAACGTTTGTTGAAAAACCTACAGAACTTGCACAATGCACTGAACATCAAGAATGAGAAAAAATGGGGTGATGAGAAGCAAAGATAACTGGGCTAAGAGGGACCCATGCATAATGGGAAGTCAGGGCACTCCAGGAAGTGGGAAATGGGATGTAGAAAACTGAAACCAGACTTTGAATCCCCACTCCTATAAGATGGTCCAAAGGTTTCATAATATGATACATATCATTAGCATCAGAATGTGTAGTGATGTCGCAGAGCTTCTGATGTTTCCTTATACCTTTTGTTGTGGAATAACTCCAATAAGTATTTTCCGGATTGATCGTGGATAGAAGATATCTGGATAGAAGATATCTGCTCACTAAATTATCAGAGAATGGTCATGGGAATGGATGTGTGATGTTCTTTCAGTTTGACAAGCAGTTCCTATGAAAGAGCCCATACTGATTCTATAAGAAACACAATTTGTTTAGGAGAAATTTGAAGTACAAAATACAAGGAGAATATATAATTGTTCTTAAACTGGATCAGAGGTTCCTAGGATATCTGAGTTTGAGTTTTGGAGGAGAGGCCTCAGACTTCATGAATCTTTCTTTGGGGTGGGCAGTCTCTTAAGTGGTGTTCATGTGGTCTAGACTAGGTCACATCTGTGATTCTTGGCCAACCTGGCTGGCAATTCAGTGCAAGGGTCTGAGAATGGAGTGCTGTTCAGGACCTGCAGTTCTAAGGATTACCCCACTGACCCTAACATGAAAGGGGCCTTAAGGGGCCGGAGCGATAGCCCAGAGGGTAGGGCGTTTGCCTTGCACACAGCTTGCCCATGCTGGCCCGGGTTCAATCCCCAGCATCCCATATGGTCCCCTGAGCAACGCCAGGAGTAATTCCTGAGTGCAGAGCCAGGAGTAACCCCTGAGCATCGCGGGTGTGACCCAAAAAAGCAAAAAAAAAAAAAAAAAAAGGGCGCCTTAAGCTGAGGTTGTACTTAGTGATGCTCAGAGTATTTTGTGGTGTCAGGAAAAATACTGAGCATATATCCTAACCACTATACTATCTACTGGTGTCGGCCTCATTAATCTTCTCTGAAATTGTGGATGTACAGTCTTGGGCATATAGGGACAAAATTCATAGCCCCTCGTTTATTCAGAGTGATTCATATGATTGTCTGAATGATAATAAAAGTTATCATTCTTATGGCTCCAGTGTTACTCTGATTATATTAGGGATTGATAATCCTGTTATTCTTTATAATAACAAATATCATTGATGGCTCATAAATTCCTCACTCAAGAAATATCATCTTCTTAGCTCATGAAAGTAAATTCCCACTTTAACCAAATCTCTGAACAGGATGATGAAATACAGGGGTGGGGGCTGGGAGCGCCATATTAGGATCAAATATTTGGCTTTTCTCACCTCACTTTATTTATTTTAATGGCATAAATTTTCTTAAATGCATATTAATTTATCAAATTGTATCTATTCATCCTTATCTCACTGAGTATTGGTTCCAAGGAGGCTGGGTAAGTTACTTACATGTTATAACTCATATGGTATAACAGCTCACAGTGTTTAACACGCTCATGAACACCAAGTGTAGAGTTGCATGCACTTGAATTCCAGGACTTCTGGTTCTGCACTGTTTTACTGGTACTTGAAATTTGTTTTAATCAGGTATGGTTAAAGCATACAAATGAGAAAAAAGAGAAATCTATTTTGTTTTAGTGCCTTGGAAGCAAGATAACACCATGCAGGGTCATATGGGGTCAGCAAAGTGAGGGGGCCTAGTGGGATGAACCTTTATTATGAACCCAAGGGAAGAAAGTGACAAAACAGCGTAATCTTGTTTGGGGTTGAATAGTTTCAGTGGGTTTAGGGATGTAGAGGTTGTCTCTAGTTATCTGGTATTAGATCCGTTAGTACTTAGGTAACTGTATAGTAGCCCAGTCTGTAAGCACCTGATAAAAGCAAGTTGTTGGGGACTTGGGCTCTGGTTTGCTAGGTTTGCATGCCAGGAGTACATTTGCAGGTACATAGTTTAATATTTATAAAAGAAGCTAAACCTGGGAGAGGTAATCATCTCCAGGAGAGCAAGGTCCTCAAAAAACATGACATAACATAAAAATATAAAAAATAAAAAAGACAGTTAATAATAGACTGGTTCTGCTCTTGAATGACATTGTTGATGCAGGATAGCTTAAAAAAATTGAAGATGTTTGTAGCTGAACTTCTTACTGTTCAGAGTTAAGTGGTGTGTGATATCCTCTGCTATACTCTATTAACCTAGGGTACAGTCTCTAAGTGACCCAGAGAGACCTGTTTCATTCATCTTAACAGTACATCTGACTACAAAACTAAACTTCCATCCTCTTGACACAGAGAGAGCAGAAAATGATTTTTCTTCTGAATTGGGATATTTTCAATGCCATGCTTGAGATATCACTCTGCTTCAGAAGAAGGATATTTTGCAGACTCTTAGAGCATCTCCCAAATGACAGACCATTTTTCATAATGATCTATGGTATTCATTTGCTAAGATTGTATTACTTTTGTAATTTAATTCAATTTACCCCTATTCTAATGCTGCTCAGAGCAGTGTTACTTTATTCAACTTTCTCATCCTTCTGGATAAGGATATTTCTCCTTTTTATTATGAGGCTGATGATTTCTAGATTAAAGCAACTTGCTCAATATAAGTGCTTTCCTTTGGAATCAACTGTCCCCAATCCACTCAACTCTTGCAACATTTTTTATAATGACACACATTAGTCATGTGTTTTGTAACTTTTCAAGTCCAAGCCATCATATTTTATTAGTGATTAAAGATTTTATTTGAAGATATGTTCATAGAAATGAATAAATATTAGCTGTAAAACTATTATGATTATCTCTTGTAAAACTACAGATTAAACTATATTGTATAAGAAATTGACTAATATTTATAAAGATATCAAGAGATTTCTTTTCAAAAGCTGAAATTGTGTATCATCTTTGAAAAACTCTGAAAGCATTTTTCTTTAAAAAATCATTGAGTTAGGCAGTTGGTCTAAAAGGACTTGGACAATTGAAAAAGACATGGATGTGAATTCACATTATTACTTGCAGAGGTTTCTACATAGTTAATAAAACTCAGTGCAATATACTTGAGAGAGTATAATGGGTAAGGTGTTTGCCTTACACATGACTGACCAAGATTTGATCCCCAAGCATAAGTATAAATGATTCTTAAACAAAGAGCAAGGAGTAGGCTCTAAGCATTGCTGGGTGTGTCCCCAAACCCCAAAATAAAAAATAATTAAATCAACACTTAGAATCTATAAAAACGTGAACTCATGAGTACAAGACAATTATTTTAAAAAATTAATTTATTTCTATAATTTATATAAATTGAATGATTTAATTATTTGAATGCTGGATTTGTGGTTAAATATTTTTTTGGTCAAATATTAAAAAAAAATAAAATACTGATTTTTTTTTTTTTTGTTAAGGGTAATGACTGTATTGGGAGTTTCCCTAAGTTCCATGTCCCAGACCGTCCCATTGAATATGGAAACCAAAGTGGGATTATTGTAAATATAAGGAGGAAGTCTTTGAGGCCTCCCCTTCCTACAACCCCAAAACTACAGACATGGGGACACATTTTCCCTTTCTTGGAGAAAGAAAGTGCAATTGCTCATCCTCCCTGCCAAATCTGGCAAGCTTCTAACGCTTCTGCCTTGTTGGATTGACACAAGCTTCTTGAAAAAGTGGCGCTGATCCAGTTCCTCTAGTTTTACATACGTTTTAAAAAAATAATTTAAACTACATGAAATTTAACTTCAATCCTTAGCCAGCTATAAAACCACCTTTACTGGAACTGGATCTGATACCCAGCCCACATCTTTTTTTCTCATACCTCATCATCTATGTGGTATTTTTCTTTAAAGTGTAGGCCTTAGAGAGCTTGTATCAGTCAATGAACATTGATCTCTGAGAACTTCCACGCTCTGCTCAGAGCCAATGACATCTTTTTTTAAAAAAACTTTATTATACCACTGTGAGATATACAATTACAATTACAAAGTTAATGATTGGGTTTCAGTCATACAGTTTCCAATTACCCCATCCCGTCACCAGTGAACACTTTCCAACACCACTATCCCCCACTGGAATATTTATGACGCCCTTAATATCTCTGTTTCAACCTTCTGTCCAAATAGCTTTTATTCTCAAAGTTATTTTTACAAAGTAACCTTAGAGGGAAAATTAAAAGTTAGTTTTTACCTTAAAGGTACCTGATTTAATTTTTTGGGGGTGGTACTTGGGAATTTAGGATTGTAAGATAATCAAATTATTTATTGATTGTAAGAAAATAGAATGTATAGTCAAGATAGGCATGCTGTAATGATCTATTCTCCACACTCAAGACAGGCTGAACCTTTTACAAAACTGTATACTAGATTATGCCAGATTTCTCCTCCATTTCTCCTATGGCTCCTGTTTTTACTATGAGGAAGCCAATACTCTGACTGGAACCCATGGGATCATCCGACTTGGCACTTGATTTCTGTTCAATTTCTCTGCACAAAACCCCTCTTAGCAGGGATGGATAGATATTATAGTGGGTAAGGCTCTTGTCTTTCCAATTTGAGTCATGCCCCATGTGATCTGTGAGCAGAGTCAGGAGAAAGCCCTGAGCAGAGCCAGGAATAAGCCCTGAACACCACTGGATGTTTCTTCAAAACAAACAAAATCAATAAACCCTCTCCTGGCTGTCTCACTCCTGCCTACTGACTTCTTCAGTATCCCTTTCAGCATCCCGCAAAGACTTTGTACCTCTGCATTCATCTAGAACTTTCTTCTCCAATAAGCACTTACCTTGCCTATATGATTTTTTAAGCCTGTTTTTGTATTTCCAGAATCTTACTGAAACATCACTCTACCAAGGGAGATTATCACTTTCTCCCTTCCTAAAGCAGTATTTCCATCATACTCTATTGACTCTCTCTGCTTTGCTTAATCCACACTTAGTCTAGTTAGATATACATTTCCCCTCACCATTTTTTATACTACTAAAATGTAAGTTCCCTGAAGACAGAGTGATTTTGTTTAGATTGATTAGTTCTTGTAACCCCAATATGGGGAATAATCACTGAGACATAGTAGGCACTTAGAGGCCTTTTTAGGATAGATGAATGATGATGAGGCCCCATTGGTCATTGAAGGGATATGTATGGATGTCAGCAGCCTATAATCTGGCTGTGGTCTTCTAGGTCTCCTGGAAGCTACTCTTTTCCCCCTGTTTTTATGACCATAGATGGAAGAGACAGTGATCTGTTGTCAAGCTCAAACTACCTGTATTCACTAAGATGGAGGGGCGTGATGCCCCTCTGAATTTCTGTGGCAGTTGCAGTAGAGGAGTAAGAAAATAAATAAGCGAGAAGCATGTGTTTTTTAGGAGAAACTGGATTGAGTGTTTTGTTTGTTCCATTTGGGAAATTTTATACTAAGTAGATTAAATTAAGTGACTTTGAACTTTGAAATGTCCACATCCTAACATTTTATTAAGCTTAATTGGATTTGTAGAACATTTAAAGACCATCCAAACATAAATGGGAGATCAAAATGAGCTAATAGATGGAGACAGACATTTTCCCCCCTGTGATTGTACTGCGTTAATGAATGTGGTGCCTTTGTGCCTGTGGGTGATGCACAAGCCTGGTTTTTGGGAGAGTTTTGGTGGGGCCTGACAGCCACGTCCTCTGACCTATACCCGCTTTCTTTACCATCATCCTCTGCGGAAGGCATTTGGCATTTTTGATCACTGGGATCTGCCTTTGCTCTGATACCTAATAACCTCCCCAAAGTAGAGTGGTTCACAGCAGATACCTGAAGGTTTCTCGGTGAAATGTCTAGGAAACAAATCTCAGGGCCGGAGCGATAGTCCTGCGGGTAGGGCATTTGCCTTGCACACAGCCAGCCCATGCCTGCCCGGTTCGATCCCCAGCATCCCATATGGTCCCCCTAGCACCGCCAGGAGTAATTCCTGAGTGTAGAGCCAGGAGAAATCCCTGAGCATTGCCAGGTGTGACCCAAAAAAAAAAAAAAAAAGAAATCTCCAATTCCTAGAACTAAAAATTACAATTTGTCTTGGAAGGAAAAGTAAAATTCTTGGAAATAAAAATGATATGATCCATTTACTGATGAAAATGAGGATAATTCATCTATTTTATTTAGGAAGGCTTTACACTCAGTTAATTAAACATGGTCTATGTAGCCAACCCTAAAAGATGCTGTACCAAGATTTAATTTCCACATATCATCTTTTCTTGTGCTCGATGTTTCAAAACTAGATTGATGCCTCTGTACAGAAGAAAAGTATCTGTGTCTTTATTTTCTATTAATTAAAATGATCTTTAATTATTAGAGTAATACTTGCTTATTTGTTAAAACAGTTAATTATATAGACATTTATAAATGGTAGTGTTAATTTCTCCTTTTAAAGATATTTATCCTACACAATACCGACATAAGTTACACCTTGATTTTTTTTATAACCCTGTACAATTTATTCATGTCTGGCTACACGAATATATAACTGTGTGGCATTTTTCTACATTAATACATGGTATTTTTGGCTTGCTCATCTATTCCATGTTCTCTCTTGCACACATATCTCTTTTGTTTGTCTTTAAGTTTAGATGGCTTATTTCCACTCTAGAGAATGCTGAGTTGTCTCTCAAACATGTACCTCTCCCTTTTCTCTCCCCTCACATCTTTCTAAACAAGTTTCAACAAGAAGTTTCTTGCTACAAAAAGAATACATAATTTTTTCAGTCAATCAGCAAGCAAGAGACATTTAGAATTTATAGTTCACCATTACAGATAATGAAGATTATATCTTACATTTTATCATTTTTGTGAACTTGTAAAATTGTCTAAAGTTGAATTAGAGGCATATAAAAAGTATATATCTCCTCTGTGCTATTCACTATAGCTAGAATCTGGAAACAACCTAAATGCCCGAGAACAGAGGACTGGCTAAAGAAACTGTGGTTCATCTACACTATGGAATACTATGCGGCTGTCAGAAAAGATGACATTATGAAATTTACCTGCAAATGGAGGGACATGGAGACTATCATGCTGAGTGAAATTAGTCAGAAGGAAAAGGACAGATATAGAATGACTGCATTCATTAATACGACATAAATAGATACCAGTGTTTTACTAAATGTGGGAAATGGTAATGGCAGATTAAGACTCACCATTGAATATACACAAAGAGACTTAAGTGATAAACTCTAAATACCTGCAGGGCTAGCCACAATGTGTAAAATAAGAGGCTGAGAGATGCAGAGACAGAGAGAGAGAGAGAGAGAAAGAGAGGAAACTGGGATACCTGCTATTAAGGCAGCATGGGGGTGGGCAGGAGGGGGTGGGGGTACATTGGTGGTGGAAATGGGGCACTGGTGGAGGGATGGGTGCTGGTATACTGTATTACCAAGAACCAATTATGATCACCTTTGTTATTGTATGTTCCACTGTGGTATAATAAAAAATAAAAAAAAGTATATATCTCTTTGAATATAGGAGTACAATTTTGGATGCTTACCACTGTCTATTGTCTTTGTCACATATTGGTCTTCATAGTAATTTTATTATGTTCTTATTTACCTTGTTATAAAATTTTATTTCAAAAATAGAATTATTGGGTCTGAAGAAATGATAGTATAAATAAAATGCTATGAATATTCTTAAATTGCTCTTTAAAAGTGAGAGTTATTTTGGAGTAAATGCCTTTTTCTTTGGTTACCAGTGAAAATTCATTATTGTGTGAAATCCAGGGTATGGACCCAATATCATTTGTTTGTGTTTATTTTATAAGCAACAAGTCATTTCCATGTTTTTACTATTCATATAAGGAGGCCTGTTCAAATGGGAGCCAAGGACTGCACATAGTAAAAGAATATTAAATGAATCCGCAATAAAATAAAATACAAACAATACTAATATAATGCCTGTAAACCCCTTCTTACACACCTGATCCAGCAGAGGATGCTGCCAGTAAACCCACGGTGCTAATGGGAATATGAACAGCAGTGATCATGAATGGAGACAGGGTGCTGATTTTCATTATGGTGATTATAATGAAATTATTGTTAGCACAGTTATTCTTGAGCAATCATGTCTGCTATGAAATTTGGCAGAATCCTACTGGTTTTCCAAATGGTTTGCCATCTTTCAAAATCTGGAATTGAAAACGTTGCAAATGGTTTTGCAGCCTTGTTCTGAGGTTTTAATTATGTCTCTGAGACGTAATGCATTTTATCTTAAACTTCTTTTGGACACCAAAGGAGGCTCGGCATATACAGGTACCTTTACTAAAAATCTAAACTAGTTGAACAGTCTATGTTAGGTCTTTTCCTCTTTGCCTACAAAGACTCATAGCTTCAATTCTTAAGTCATCTCTTATGCTTTCTGCTTGGTTAGGAGTCAGGAGGAGCTAGTTATTATCAGAGTAGTGTTTCCCCTTTAAGAGGCTTAAATGTAAAATTAAAGGCAAGATTTATGAAAGCAACAACGACAAAAGCATAAATCTGGTTGTGAGAGTGGATTCCTCCCAGATTCCTATGGGTGTTGGCTCTGAACCTAAGAATTGATTGGAATTTCCTGATATGACAGAACCAGTTTCTCTGGGAGGGGAGGAGGAGCCCCCAGTGTTATCCTCCTCAAGAGATTAGATCTTGTTAAAACCATGAGCAAAACGAAACACAACAAAACAAAGCAAAAAAAGAACCCCCAAAATACAAAACAATAAAAATTAATCTTCTCTGTTTCCTCTACCCTAAGGTAGAATTTTGTCATTAAATAAACAGAGAGAGAGAGAGAGAGAGAGAGAGAGAGTTTGCTTCCTTCCTCCTTGTGTTATTCCTTTAGCAAGGTATAGAATGAACCGGGAGAAGAGAGAGAAGCCAAGTCCTCTTTTACATTCTTCTGCCCCTGGCAGGAGCTGTGATGGCTGGAAAATTGCCTACCAACTCAAAAGAGGATGGATGGAAAGCTACAGGTGATATATATTTCAACATAGGCTTAATTTGGAGATACATTATCACTGAGAATCTAATCTTCAAGTTTGATTCCCAGATAAGTGTATTTTCAAAAGCAAAAATCTCCATTTAGAATTGGGGACATTGGTGGCGGGAAATGGGCACTGGTGGAGGGCGGGGTGCTGGAACACTATGTGACCGAAACCTCCAAACATGAACTCTGTTGTAATTGTATATCTCACGGTGGTATAATAAAATATTAATGAAAAATCTCCATTTAGGAAAAAACAGCTCTGAGAATTCATACATTTTTATCCATTTCTTTATTGCAGAGCACAGTTGGGGAAAGAAACTGTCCTTCCCTTCTCCTCTTTTAGTGAACATCAAACAGCAGAGAAGAGTAATTGCAGTACAATCTTTAGGAGCAGTAGAGTTTCTGCTCCAGTCTAAATGAGCAGAAGGAGGTCAGCTGGTGCAGTCTTTCATACCACACGGTGTGCATTGTTGTACACTATTATCATGTCTGCACCAAACTCAGTCCTAAAGAAAAACTGTCTTTGGCAATCAGCAGAGTTTAGTTGGACCATGTTATATTGACTCACGCACCATCTTATATTAGCAGAACATTTTTAATCCTGTTAACCCCCATTCCTTCTTCCATCTAACTCTAAAGTACTGCTTTAGGAAGTGTTACTTCATTTCAAAGAATTCTGTTCTCATAAGAGAACACTGAGTAAGAAATAGAAAATGAAAAGGCCTAAGTTTTAAAATGTGTCTTCTGTTCTTTGGGAGTTGAATGCTCAGGAATACCAGAGGGCGTCCCCAAGGGTCTCCTGGCTCCAGGCTGTGCCTCTCGTCCCAGTTAATTACCTCCTAAAATTATGCCAGACACCACATATGGCAGGAGAGTGTCTGTGGCCTGTCCTCTCCATTGTGGGGGAAGGGAGAACACGGGTCTTTGGTGTCTTTTTTATTCCTAAGAAAACCATGCAATGCATTTTCTGTGTGAATGAGCAAAATGGCTGTGGGTTTGGCCCAGACCCGGCTGATCTTTGCCCTTATGTGTGAAGCAAACCTGGTCTCCGGTACTGCATGTCTCCCATTTCATTTTATTCTTTTCTGTGGGACTTGCACACCGAAAAACAACCATCACCAGTGCCATATGGTTGAAAAGATCAAAGGCCCTAGCTTTGAATATATTTCTAGCTGAATGTACTTCAAATGTCTTAAATATGTTCCTACAGATGGGAAGCATGGAGCATTAAAGAGGTAAACCACATGTGTGCGAGCCATGCATGTGGTCTATGGAACACGGTAAAAAGTGAATCCTATTGACCTTTGTGTTCCTCTCTCGCTCAGGTTCGCATCTTCACATACCTCATTGGACGTGAGGCTGCTTTTGCAGACAATCTCAAGTGGATGGCCTGTGCCAACAAAGGTAAGTCCTCCAGTCCCCAGCCTCTCATGGCATCACCACTAAGTATTTTCCCCTTGGATACACAGAAATCTGGAAAGCCATGAGAAAGTAGAGTTCTAAGAGATAGATGTGAATGCTAAAATAAGGATTCTCAATGATATTTGATAGGCTTGTTAGGTCCTCCCTAAATAGACCCATTAAGCTTTAGGATCACAATTAAGTGGAATGGTTAAGTATCTCCACTCTGTTTAGAAGCTGAGTCATCACAGAATAATTTCTCGGCCAGAGCCATTGACTGCAGAGATTGTTCCTGGAGTAAAGCATTTAAGAGCTAAGTGTGGTAGTGTCCAATTCTCTTTTCCTACTAGTTCTAATTAAAATAATCTTAAGTGGCATGACCTACATCAGTTTGTGTCCCCAAGTGACCTACAATTAGGCGATACTCATCCTACCTTTTTGCTCATATTGCTCCTGCTCTATCCTTGCTGGTTATATTGGCTGCATATATTTACAACGGTCAGATTAATCTATTGAGGTTTCCAGTTTGATATGCTCTCATAGCATAATTTAACTGCAGTTACTTAAGTTATCTTTGTGCTTTTTTTTATTTGGGGGACCATACCTGTAAATGCTCAGGACTTACTTCTAGGTCTGAGCTCAGGGATCACTCTTGGCTGCCTTGGAGTATCATATGGGGTGCTTAGGAAAAAACCTGGATTGGCACCATTGCAAGGCAAATGCCCTACCCATTCTACTATCACTCCAGCCCCCAATTGATTATCTTTAACCTGTATCAATATTCTAACATTCAAAATGGAGTTGGTTGGTGATAATCTTTCTTTGATTCATATTAAGAATAAGGATTCATTAAATGGTGTCTATTACATACTGACTTTATTCAGTGGAGAAGCATAAACATTTCTAATAATGCCAAGGATTTTTGAGTTTCCTATAACCATAGATTGATAGATGATTCTAAGTTCCATATCACAATGCTTTGAGAAAGAAGCTGGTTGGAGAGAAAAGGCCCCAGCCTTCACCCGGGCTTAGGATGAACTTCTTTCCATGCTATGCAATGCAAGAAAGCAAAGCACAGGAGAAAAAATAGGTGGTGGAATACTGATTCCTCAAGTTCAAATCCAGTACCCACCATTCACCAACCATATCTGAAAGTTACGAATCTTTTCTACACAGAGTATGTCATCTATAGAGAAGTTTGGCAGTACATGCTTCATAAGGATGTTGCAAGTATGGAATGATTACAGGCACATTAACACCCCATCTAAATTTTTGATATTGTATTGATCTGTAGGACATCTATATTCTTTTTGGGGTTACATAATCCATGGAGCAACCTTTGACTCAGATTTCCTCTTAAGCATTCTGTTAGTCTTCTGGCTCTTTAATTATACAACATATGGCTTTGTAGTTTGAAAAATTAGGAAATTGTCTAGGGATACTAAAATATATCCCATTGTAGAGTTGATTGTTCTTGATGGATTTGGATTACCTTCTGTCTCTTTATTATCTCCTAAACTATACTTTACAAAGCTTCCAAGTTTGTTAATGGAGAGAAAAGGCCCCACTGCAAAGTTTACAGATCTCAACCCCAGTTTGGGTGACTTAATGATAGTTATTTTAGTTGCAAGCAACCAAAGTTGTTCCCTGAAATTAAAAGGAGTGTTTAGTTTGAGAGGACTGTTACTCAGAACCCAAAATAGGAAGGAAACTTTTGTCTTCTTTGGGACAGGCGTGGTGCTTCCTTTTAAACTTCCTCTTTGCTTCAGATCTGCTCCTCTGTTCTGGAGACCTTCTTCATCACCTTAGTATGTGCACAGCCACAAATGACTATGCCACACTTCCACACCTATCTGTCCACATAGCCACACATTGGGGGCAAGGCCTCATGTAAGAAAGGAGAATGATCAGCAACTCTAAATTCTGATTTCAAAAGAACACCTCGAACAACAACCAATGACTGAACCATATTGAAATGCTCCTCCTCAGCAAAGTTTTGTTGGGCACAGGGCAGATCTCTGCATTGTGGGTGGTAGATGTGGAGAGTTCTCAAAGAATAGGTGCATAGGAAGGCAGATACAGTTCTGCCCATCTTTCCCTTTGTTGGACGTTGTATTTGACCTGCTTCCACCTGGAACCCTCTTTCAAGCAAATCTCAGTTTTCTCACCTATATAATTAAGTACTATCAAGAAGACTTTTAACATTTCCTTGAAGTTCTAAAACAGTGTGCAATGATTTCAGCAGTTGTCTGGCTCACCTCACTTAAAGTTACCAGTAACTGACTGATAATAATACTCTTGGTTTCATTCCAGGGACAAGCATAGGAAGAACATAGGGAAGAGGAGGTGAAGTTTGGCAGACCCCAGACTTTCTTTGAGGACAAAAAACATTGTTTTTAATTTTATTATACCATCATGAGATATACAGTTACAAAGCTATTCATGGTTGGGTTTCAGTCATGCAGTGTTCAAGCACCCATCCTTCCACCAGTGCACATTTCCCAACACCAATGTCCCAAGATTCCCTCCTTCCTCCCCCCAGCCTGACTCTATGGCAGATACTTTTATTCTCTCTCTCTCTCTGTCTCTCTCTCTCTTTCTTTCTCTGTCTGTCTCTGTCTGTCTGTCTGTCTGTCTCTATCTCCCATTCTTGCACAGGATTTGGCAACAGTGTTGACATTTGAAAACCCTGACTGAGCTCCACTTTCCCTATTTTTCCCTTTATTCTGTGGTCTTTGAAAGAACAAAGATTCTTTCCATTTTTTTGATTTTTATAAATGTTGCTGTGATCCCTGCCACATCAGATTGCAGTTCTTCCCCTCAGCAAGTCTGCATTTAGTCATGGGTTATTGTTTTTACCACTGTCTATGTCCAGCTGATGAAAATTACTCAAATTGAAGTCTTGTCTGAATCAACTAATATTACACCATAATTTAGTTTTACTCATTGTTTATAAAAATCTTTGAAGCATCTTTTTTGAAGACAGTTTACTCAGCTCAGAGTATTCCTGGGCCTGGCTCTTGGAAAGAGCCCTTCAGATTTTAAGCTCTTAGTACAGCAGCATGGAAAATCCAAGGGGTAATAGTAGCTGCTTAGCTGGCCCAGTCCTTGGAATTGTTGGTGGTTCAATTTCTCTTCCTGTCCAAATCTCCTCTTTCCCTGCCAGAGCCTGTGTCTCACACAGTTTTCACCTTCCTCATTCTGATTCTCTCCTGAAGGGCCTTAGGAATGAAATGTCATTGTTTGCCCTTCTTCAGAGTAACTGTTGCCATCCAAATGTTAGGTTCCAGTCATCAGAGCCTGTATAAACACCGGCTTCATGTTGAGTCAGTTGCGGGCTTTTAGACCATGTAACATCGGTGAGCAAGCATTCTCTTCTGGTCATTAATTAAATCATTGTTTACAGTCTCAGATGGTTACAGAATGGAGGCAGCATATCATTCTTCATCTCAAGTGACATGAAATCCAGAGGGGCTTTCTTACATATTTTCACCCTGACTCAGCCACGTTCTTCTGTGAAATGAAGCATTAGCATTCTGGGACCAGTGTAGACCTAGGGAAAGCCCAGGGGATCCTAAAGAACAGCCCGTTGATTGACTGACCAAGAGCGACCCTGGGGAATAATATGAGTTTTCAGGACTCACATGTAGTCCCTGGGCCATGATGAAGGGCCTCCTGTAGGTGGGGATCCCTTGCTTGTCAGTCTGATTGCCATGGAGACTTTTTGTTAGTCAGTGGATTTCACAATCTGTCCCTGGGAAATGGCTATCTGGGGGGCATTCATACCCTTTGCATGAGTTCTGTGCCTCCTGAAATCTACTAACAAAATCCAAAAAGGCTTGTATCTCATTGGTTTATTTTATTTCATTTTATGCACAGCTAGTTCCTATCTTTAGGAGCTGGCCCTAATGAGGCAAAGCAGCAAACCATTTTAAATACATTAAAATAATTGTTGCCACTGTAGAATGGCTGCGGGAATTTAAAGCCAGTGTTCACACTATTGAATAAACAAGAAAAATTAAAAGAGAGACTGACTAGGCCAGAGATTCTGGAAAGTGATGATGACCTTCTCTAATGATCAATGTGCCAAGATTTTAAATAAGCCCTGCCTGATTCTCCTTCAGAAATCGTGGTGAATGGAGTGTTTTCCAGCTGTGCAAATAAAAGGGCCTCTGTGTTTGGGTTCTTAACCAATCAGTCATCGTTAGGTAGGTTGGAAATGCCACACCGACTCTCTCTGTTGTCTGCTCAGCATGTCTATTTCTGATGGGTTAATGGTCATTATCTCCCTGATTGAAAAAGAATAGAGGCCAGATTCTTCCTTGGAAGTCCATACCTACAGTTTCTTCATTAAAGTATTCTGCACATTATTATTCCATCCAAATTTCAATATTTTCTAACAGAATCATGGAAATTTTTGAGGTCAGAATGGTTAAATATGAGGAAAGGAGTGAAGAAGCAACTGAAATCCAATCATGAGCCACTTTGTAATTGTGTATCCCACCGTGATTTAATAAATAAATAAACAAAACATTTAACTGTTTCAGTAGAGGTAGAAGAAGACAATAATGGCTGTTATTCAGACATCTCTGTGTCATTTTATAAATATCCTCCATCAAGAGTTCCTTTATCTCCCTTGCTCTTAGTTCCTAGTAGCTATCATTCCACTCTATGTTTGGTGTTTGAAATGTTGGTATCTAAATGAGACATTTGTTCTCTGACATTTCACCTGCCCTAATAATCTCAAGACCGCACACAGCATAATAGCCTCAAGACCCGGCCATGTTTTTGCAAATGACAGAATAAATTTTTTCTCTGAACTGAATAATATTTCACTCTGCATTTTGAGATATACTTATTTTAATACACTTGTTCACTACTAGACACTTCGGTTTTACAATTACTTTGTGTACATTCCACAAAAGATGAGAACTTAAGTGGGAATAGTACAGGGTTGAAGATGGTAAAACAATTGTTAATATAAGGATGATAAATGGCATAATGCTGGCCACATCAGTATGATTTTTGAACTCTCGAACAAAGACTATGGGATGCATGAGGAGGAAATTGAATAGAAGAACCAGCCTTATATCCTAGGTTACTAGAGAACAATAGCAGGCCCAGCTTCTCCAAAGCCTGTATCTGACTTTTCTTCTGAGTGTGAGATTACCTGTCTTTCAGGAGAAGAAACTCGTCTTTAATAGAGGACTTGTGTATGCTTCCCATAATATGACAGATGTAGTAAAAGGAATCTCAGAGTTAATAAAAAATTAAAGTGGCATAGCTAATTAAACCAGAACCTGAAAATGGAATCCAGCCTGTGAGTTTCAGGAGACTATTTCTGTCAGCATGAGGTCTAGTTCCTGTCATCTTAAGCCTGGGGACAATATGGCTCTGAGGTGAGCTGAGACAGGTGGGTGGAGCACATCAGTAGGGTCATAGACAAAACAGCACTCTTATTTTTTTTAAATTGAATCACCATGAGAAACAGTTACAGGGCCCTTCATGTCAGATTTCAGGCATTCAAACAATGTTCCAAAGCCCATCCTTCACCAATGTGCATTTCCCACCACCAATGTCCCCATGAACCAGGTTTCCCTCCACTAACCCCCAGCCTGCCTCTGTAGCATTAGCAAGCACTATCCTTCTCTCTTCTCTCTCTTTCTCTCAGTCTTTCTCTCTTTCCCTCTCTTTCATTTTGGGCATTATGCTTTGTAACACAGGTACTGAGAGTTATCATGTTTTTTTTGTTTACCTATTTTCAACTTGCAGTTCTTATCCAGAGTGATCATTTCCAACTATCTTTGTCATGGTCCCTTCTATATCCCAACTGCCTTCTTACCCAGCACTTGGAGGCAGGTTTCCAACTGTGGGCCACTCCTCCTGGGTCTTGTATCTCCTGTGCTTAGGTTAGTTTCATGTCAGGTTGTTTTATTTGTTTTCCACAAATGACTACAATTAGTCTGTATCTGTCCCTCCCCTACTTACTCATACCACTCAGCAGGATGCATTCCATGGCCATTCATTTATAAGAAAATAGCATAGACTCTTTTTTAACAGAAGCATAGTATTCCATTGTGTAGATGTACCATAGTTTGTCTAACCAGTAATCTGTTCTCTGGCACTTGGGTTATTACTAGATTCTGGCTATAATGAATAGTTCGGCAATAAACATAGACATGAAGATGGCATTTCTGTTGTGTATTTTTGGACCCCAGGATATATTCCCAGAAATGGAATTGTTGGATCATATGGAAGCTCAATTTCTAGCTTTTCTGGAGAGTGCCCAAAGATTTTCCAAAAAGGCTGGACCAATCATCATTTCCCCAACAATGGAGGAGAGTCACTTTCTCCCCCCCCCATCCATGCCAACACTATTACTCTTGCTCTTTTTGATGTTTTCCAGTCTCTGTGTGTGAGATGACTATCTCCTGTTTGTTTTGATTTGCATCTCCCAATGATTAGCGATGTTGAACAATTTTCATGTGTGTTTTGGCCATCTGTAGTTCTTCTTTGAGGAAGTTCCTGGTTTTTAGACCCCATATTTTGATGTGGTTGGATATTTTTTTCTTGTAAAGTTTTATTAGTGCCTTATATACATCTTAGATATTAACCCTTATCAGGTGAGTATTGGGAAAATATTTTACTCAGTCTGTGGGTTGTCGTTTTATCTTGGTTACTGTTTCTTTTGAGATGCAGAAGCTTCTCAGTTTAATGTCATCCCATTTATTTATCTTTGTTTCCACTTGCTTAATCAGTGGTGTTTCATCCTTGAACATTCCGTTAACTTCAATGCCATGGAAGGTTCTTACCACATTTTTCCATGTATCTTATGGATTCAGGTCTGATATTGAGATCTTTAATCAATTCTAACCTGACTTTTTGTGTCTGGTGCTAAACGAAGTCTGAGTTGTTGGTTTTTGTTTTCTATGTAGCTGTCAAGTTTTCCTAGCATTACTTGTTGAAGAGAACAAATTAGTATTCTTAACTCTAAAATGTGGAGTTACATCATTTACTTTTGCATGAAATTTGAAATTAAGAAAACACACACCATACTAATAATCAAAGGAAAAGATTTGTCCCATATTCAAGGTTAGGCTAATGCCACCATTTTGTACCCAAATGCCCCATTTTCATGATGGATAGTTGCAGTCTCTCATGTTCATCCTCCTTTCTAACTCATTGGCAAGTATCCTTCCGTTCTCAGGGCCCAATAGATCACCTTTTCTTTTTTTGCAAAGATACTGATGTGTAGATTGAAAACTGTTGAGAAACTGCATATTTTTCTACACGGAAAGAATGTCTTTTCAGTAGTGTATGTCATGGAAGGGGAGGATAAAGATGACCCTGGATATTACCAGGGTCTTCCAAAATGCTGGAAAGAAAACCTAACCACTCTAATCACGGCATTCCCACCTCATTTCTCTGAAAAGACGGAAATCAAAACAGTGGCTTTGTTTCTTGTCTTATGTAAGAGGAAAACAATCTTTGAAAAGGCTCATGGGTGCTGTGTTTATCACAGCAATGGTGAAATGAGGAGCTTACTTGTGTCTCTAATTAAGGGCCAAATTCTTATTGTGCTGGGATGTAGAATATGTGTGTAGTAAGGTATAACATGGCACTGATGAGCCTAAGGCCAGGAATGTGCACCTTTTAGACAAGGAACTCATAAGAAACATTAAAGGAAGGGTGGTACAAATTTAGAAATACAAAGTACCAGGCTACATGTGGTTGGTACGCAGAGTGGTGGTAACTTGAAGTTCACAGAAGGCTCTAGGAAAGAAGGTAAATAAATTAATGTTAGGTAGAAAAATGAGCAGACCATTTGTAATAGGTGGCTAATTTCAGCATTAATTACTCTTGGTAATTACGAATGATTGCTGATTTTACTTTCTTGCATGATATATGAAGTAAAAAAGGCACATTAAAGAAGACAATAAACATTCAAAAGCTAGAATTTTTTTTTTTAAATGAGGTAGAATGGAAATGGCCAGTTCAGAGAATGAAGAGGAAAACAAGGGAAGTGACTATGGTTTCAGTCAGAGTCCAGCCCTCTGGGACTTCCTGTTATCCATCAAAAGGTACATTTGTTAACTCAAACTTATATGAAAACATTTTAAAAACAAAATGACCCTTTCAGAAAGGTTTTGAGTTTAATGGGTTGTGGTTAGATGATCAAATTCACATTAAGCTTGTAGATTATTAATATTATTTTCTATAATTTCAGCCTTGCTTACCTTTTATATACCTACATTTCTTCTCTTAATATTTTAATATAAATTACAACTGTGTTTTTGGATTTTAAGTAGACTTTTGGTGCAAAAACTTAAACATTTGCTTGGATTCCAGAAGAAAGAAGGCACATATGTCTCTGTCCTAACCTCAGTCTTTTGAGCTCCAGAGACACAACTAGCCCACTAAGGGTGCTCTCTGACAGCACCATGCCAGCTGACACTGTCCCTGTCCTTTCCTAACGCTGCAAGAGGCAAAGCCTTTCAGTGGTTAGGAGCATAAGTTTGGGAATCAAATGAACTTGGATTCAAATAGCTGTAGAGCTGAAGAACAAATGACTGAATTTGGTATTTCTGCTTCTTCCTGATATAAAGTACTATTGTGATACTCGAATACCAAAGCAAATCTCAGTAAGATACTCCCCTTTTTATGTTTGTTGGCTCCTATAAACCCGATGTGCTGCTTTCATTCCAGATGAAATTGGCATCAATTGTCAGCCATATATCATGGAGTGAATAGCCAAGTAAAATGAAATAAACAAGTATCACTTGATCACTTGAATTCCATTATTCATCGTTTGTTCAAGCGGACTCCAGTAGCATTTCCATTGGACCCTATCATGTGCCAATGTAGCCCAATGGAATCTGGTTGATTCAGGAATATGAAGAGCCTCAAACCGTTCCTTCAGGGTCTTGACAAGGAAGTCTGATCATCTTGTAGGTGGGCGGCCATGTGATCTTTTGACATCCCGTGGGATCCAGTCGGCAACGGCTCTAGTCCAGCAGTCGTCTCCAAATTGCATTACATGTCCAGCCCATCTGATTTAAAATGTTTATTTTCCTGACCCGAAAGAGACCTTAATATGGTAGCAGTAATAAAGGCAAACAAATAAACAAGCATGCAAGTCAGAATTCAGCAGCAGATGGGTCTTCTGAAGAACTTAATGGCAAGGTGAAGTGAGAGAAAAGTGTTTAAAACAGCTGAACGATGAGTTCAGGGCCAGTCATAGAGCATCAGGTCATATGGGGGTCAGGCAGAGATTACAGCCAGTTCAGAGCCCTTGGGTGTAGAGTCCGGTGTCCAAGAGTTAGAGAAAGGCCTTTGGCAGAAACGGGTGATTGAGGAATATAGGGAACAATTTAGTGGAGAGCCTTAGGGATCAAGGCTGCAACATGAGTTTTATTTTAGCTCAGTATAAGCTGTTTTATCATTTAAGCCTAGAGATGATAATTTGCTTTACTCATTTAATTTAGATGTTATTGCATAGCTTATCCCCCTCAGAGCTAGAAGTAGAAATAGGGAAATGGTTTTAACTATATTTTAGAGGCAGGGCCAGATAAACATGCCAGTGGGTTAGCTCTGAGGTGGGGTGAGGAAATGATGGATATCAAGGATGATTTCTATGTTTGGGACCTAATTGGACAGTGGCGCCATTTGCTGAGATGAGGAAGACCCAGCAGGGAGGAGTGGGTTTGGCGGGGAAAATCAGGAGTTGGCTGTGGACAAGTTCAGTCTGAGGATTTTGTGAGTCATCCCTGTGGAGGTGTCAGGTGTACAGTTGGCTGTGTGACTGTAGCTCTGGAAAGAAGCCAGCTATTTGTAAGTTTTCAGGAGTTTGACAATGGTAAGCGAGGCCAAATTAGGATGATCTCCAAACATAATCCCCTTCCAAATGTGTCATTGTTTTTCCTCTCCACTCCCCTCATGCTAATGTTCTATTTCTCCCCTTCTCCTCCTTCAGTTCATTGCCTTTTTTCCCTTGGCCCTAATATGGAAAACTCAAGCCAGGATTTTTTTATTACTGACTCTAGGGGTTAGGATGAAAATAAAGACAGTCAAGGGACATTCTTCCTAAGAGAAGGTTTTTTGTTTGACCTAGGCACCTAGCATAGCAACTGTGTTGCCCTTTTGCTGCTCAGTGGTGCTATGTAAGTCCACTACAATGGGACTATCCTCATATCAACATGGCAAAAGCTCTGTTAGCTTGTCCACTGTGTCATGTTTGTCTCTCTGAGATCTTTCCCTTGGAGCCCAATTTCCTATTGTTTTAGTTGTGAAGCATCTTTTTTTTTTTAACTGAAACACTGAGTTACAGTTACTGTATTATTCATGATTGCATTTCAGGGCCAAGCATATTTTGCCTCTTCTATTAATAGTAACTACTTTTCTTGAAGTCATACCTTCAGTGTCAGTTTTTTTTAGGCCTGACATAGAAAAAGATTGGGCTTCCTGGGATGAACCCAGAGCCACGGCAGAGCCTGGCAAGCTACCCATGGTGTATTTGATATGCCAAAAAGAGTAACAATAATGAACCTCATTCCCAATGAATGGAGACATTACTGACACCTGCTCGAGCAAATGATGAACAACAGGAAGACAAGTGATATAAGTGACAAATGGTTTTCTTTTTTGTTACACAATCATTGTCAGTAGCATGCATAGAAAGAGGGTAACCATGGATGCACCAGGTCATCCTCCACTCTAAAACTTACTGTTCCTGCCATATCTCCAAGAGGGGCTCCTGGAAGTTTTATAGGAGCAATATCTGAGATTAATCTTCCCAAGTTGTGCCTGGCTTCTTAAGGAGTGTCAAAAGGTGCATGGGCCCTCTCCAGAGCCAACACCTAGAGTAAGCACTCACAGGCTATTTTTTTTGGGGCCTTATGTCTCGGTGCTGGGCAAGCTCTGACTCTATAGACCCTGGAGGGTGGGGTAAGTCAAAGTGACAATGCATGCTAATTAGTGCTGTACAAAGCTGTCATCAGGAAACCAGAAGCCACATGGTTACAACCTGGTTTGGGGTTGGCACACAAAAATTAAATCAAGCTGGCCTTTGTTTGTAAATGCCCTGGGAGGGTCCCAGCCCTTCCTGGACAACAGAGGAGCTGTTTCCCTTACCCAGAGCTTAGTTTCAGACTTGAAGAGGTTCTATAAACACATATTAAGTACTGGAATGGATCTGACTTTGGGGACACACATAGCCTTTTGATTTGGATGACAAGAGAAGCTGGCATGAGCTTGACTCTAAGGGTTCTTGCAAAGGGAAGGAGATCTGAATCAGATTCCATCTTCCACAGGAACCAACCTTTTTCACAAAGCCTGTGATCCCAAGGTCCTAGTGACAGAATGGACTCCACCATCCAACCAATGCAACCCAACCACCTCCCTGCTATGTTTTTCAGTTGTCAAACTCTTTGTTTCTATTCTCTGTCCCCAATCTCTTTACTCCAGCCACACAGAGCTATTTTCAGTTCTTAAAAATGGGTTTCCTCTAACCTTGTACTCTTTGGTTTGCTGGATATGTTCTTTCACAACTCTTCCTTCATTGATCCTCATCTTTCAGGGTTCAACTATGCTGACCCTTCCTGAGAGTAGTTGAATGACTGACCACACCTGCTGCATACTTGAGTATTACGTTGATTGTACTTAAAACAAATTGTCTGTTTATTCATCCTGCCCAGACTCAAGAGGGTAGAGATTGTGCTCATCTTTGTGATTCCTGCTTCTCTATTGCTAAGCATGAACAAAAAGTTTTATAAACGTCAAATAAAAGGACCCTTGGTGTGTGTTTGTGTGTGTGGTATGTGTGTGTGTGTGTGTGTGTGTGTATCTGTTGGTGGCATGGGTTTAGGGGGGAGGGTGGTGCAATACGGGTATTGATACTTGCACTCAGCTCATTTCTTTGCCCAGGGTAGTGCACATGGAGCCCAAGCTGAAGAGTGATATAGCAGAGTCCTGAATTGGGGATCAAAGTGTTTTCATGTAGGACTTCAATGGATACAAGTCTTCAGGAATTTCCTGCCTATTGGTGAAAAACAGTTGCCTCTTAACTGAAAATGGTTTTCAACTGCTGATTTGCAGGTGATACAAAAAAGCTGAAAACCAAAGATTTAGAATCCATCTGTGCCCACCATATTCAAAAGGGAGGTTTGGTAATCACATGAAAATGTGAGCTGGAAGTTCATCCTCAAATAAGGAGCAAAATCTATAGAAGAAAAAGCATATATTGAGACTCAAGCCGGTATTAATTTCTAAATTTGCTGCTTGGTACCCATGAAAAGAATAAAAAGCGCCCTTCTGTCTGCCTCAGTCATTTAAATGCACATAGTACTTTTACTACATCATGTTGGTGAGAATAAATGAGAAAAAGCTCATCAGGTTTAGCAAATTTGTAATCAGCTCACAAACTCTTAAAAATAAATACTTATTACTGTTATAAGAGTGGAATAACTTTATTTTGAAAGGCTATTATATTTATTAAATTATTAGAATAAATAATGTTTTATTAAAATATTACTTCATATTACATTTAGAATACAAATATTTTTATTGTTTTGCTCTTAGAATTAAATTTACTAAAGAGGAAAAAAGGGGGGTGGTCACAAACTGTCAGAGATAGAGAGCTCCCGTTTCTACCATAAACGTCTTTATATAAACACATAATAAAAAGCCTGATAGGGCATTTGTTTTTTATTTTGCTTTTGTTTTTGGATTTGGGGACACATATGATGGTGCTCCAGGCTTACTCCTGGTCCTATGCTCAGGGATCATTCCTGGTGAGACCCAGGGGATCATTTGGGGTGTCAGTGATGGAAACAGAGTAGATGCAAAACCAACCCCCTACTTGCTGTACTATTGCTCAGGCCTCTAGGTGGGGCATTTGTTAAAGGTTTAAATAGGGGTTTTCTCAGGGAGGTGTTTTATAGTTGTTATAATTTTATTCCTTTTTCTTGTCTATATTTTCTAATATTAATGCATTATTCATGCATCAGATGATAATACACAGGAGAACTAATGTTTAAAATAAAAAGATAAAAAAAGAAAAATTATCTCGATGCTGAAAGGGCTGGTATAATCCTCCCCCCTGTTTTCTGTCGTCCTGTCTTTTATTAAATTTGGTTCTCCCTTGGGTTTTGGCAGGGTTTTTCACCCAGATATCCACCTTGGCCGATGTGCAGGAAAATGTCATGGAATATCTCCACGTGCTCAGCCGGCCCAAAGTTATTGACCAGGAGCATGATGTGGTGTGGACCGAAGCTTACATCGACAGCACAGTGAGTTCTCAGGACCCGTGGGGGTCTGAATGTCTGCCCCACATCCTGTAGTGTGAGGGCTTGTGTTAATTACTATTCCTAGTATTCATATAATTCTTTTTTAATGAAGAGATTTGTTGCAATTCCCTTTGTTGCACAGTTGGCCTTAGCAACTAAGGGTTGCCTTAGCAAACAAGGTTGGGGAAAAATTGGGTATCAGAGAATGGAACCAATGGCCCAGAAAAGGGTCTGTATAGTCAACATAGAAAACTCGCTATTTTCCTTGGGTATTCTTTAGTTACTGGTATTTTTTTCCCTTTCCACATATGTACAAATTCTGTTAGTATAGAAACAATTACAGATAAACATTCAGTTTCGCCATTTGGGAAGTTCAGTGCCAGTGATGGATCACTAGATCTTACCTTGGGACAGGGAGGCAATACTCAGCATTAACAGAGCCGAAACGGCACCTTAATGCATTGTCTCCCCTGTGAAAGGGAGACTGTATGCATGGAGGCTATAGATGCACCGTATTACTGTTGGAGTGCTGGCCATGGACTCCTTCACAATCCGATTCTGATTATGAATTTAGCTCACAAGGAGGGTCTTTGCCAATCATCTAGTAATGGCTCAATAGCTGAGTTTCTTGTGTAATTTCAGGGTGATTTTTCATAGAGATAATGAGTCTGATGGGACTGGTGTTTTTCATTTATTGATTGTAAATGTTCTCACAGGGCCTCTCTCCCATCGTTTTTGTTGGGATTAACATCACATTAATCACTGTAACCCAGACAGCTGCCCTCTGGAGTGATCTCAATGGCTGCTGGGGGCTGGCCTTTCTCTCCCTGGACTCCTCCAGTCCTGAGGTTTTCTTGGCAGCTGCAGGCAAATGCAGGCAGGAATAGCTTCTGGGAACTCCTTTGGGTGAACTATGGCCTACTGTCCCACCCCATCCTTAAAGAATACAGTGGGACCCTGAAAACTGGGGAGTTGGTCAAGAAGGAATGCCCCTTCCCCCGGAGAAATAGCCCTGAATAAAAATGGTATTCAGCTCAAAAGAAAATCTTGCTGGTTGTCAGGGAGACCTGGGCCTGTAACATTTTCAGAGTCTAGTCCCAGTTTGGTTTAGAATCATGAAAACAAAGTAACTCAGCAGCCCCCATTTATGTTGGCACTCTTCTGACATCACTAACAATAGCAGCAACAGTGCTGGTTCCATCTCTTCCTCTTGCCTGTGGTTGAGTGAGGCAGGAAAAGCAGGCATGAAGGGAAGAAATGTGGTTCGCTGATCAAGGCACACAGTGGTTTTGTATACAAACATAAGACACCCATTTGATCAGTCATTTTATTTGTTTCACCAAATTTTTTAAAAATATAAAACAGATTCTGTAATTAAGAAATTATGTTCCCCATACCTGGATAGACAATTTTGTGGACTGAAGAAGCCAAGTAAAGGAAGACAAAAAAAAAAAGAAACTAATACATCTGGAGGTTTTTTATACAATAGTGAGACTTCAGACTCATGGGGCTAGGGTAGACTTTGTAATAAGTACCTTTGAGAAAACAAGCTAGCCATTTTGAAAAAGATAAAATTAGTTACATTCTTTACACTATACCCAAGAAAGAAGACCAGGAGAATCAGATATTTAAACTGTAAAATATGAAACATTCCAAGAACTAGAACTAAACCAAGTGAATGTTAGGATAAAGCCTTTGAACAATAATTCTCAAGTTCAGATGAAATAAAAAGGAAGGTGATTCAATGTAAGAGAAGGAAAAGAGAAAGAGAGAAAAGACGATAAAGAACCTGCCATAGAGGCAGGCTATGGGAGGGGGAGGGAATCGGGGACATTCATGGTGGGAAATGGGCACTGGAGGAGCGATGGATCTGGAACACTGTGTGACTGAAACCCAAACAAGAACATCTTTGTAATTGTATATCTCACTGTGGTATAATAAAAATATTTCTAAAAAATCATGCCTATATGCCACTCAAAATAAATTTGAAATACATCACTGTCTTCCCGTTCATCATCGACTTGCTCGAGCAGGCACCAGTAACATCTCAATATGACCTGTCTCGCAAGTAGAGCCCAAGGGCACCTGCTTGCTCCAGGAACATAAAAAGCCTCAAACCATTCCATCAGGTCGTGGGAATCAGGTCTATAATTGTTACTGGTATTTGGCATATCAAATACGACACGGATAGGTTGCCAGGCTCTGCCGTGGAAATATATAAGGATATAAGGAAATATATAAGGATATTTATTTATCCTTATATATTTGAGGATATTATTCATCCTTATATATTTGAGGATTTATCCTTATATATTTGAAATATATAAGGATATTTATGCTGACATTTCATTCAGGTGGCATTCAGTTAACTTTGAATTATAACCTTCTTGAATTATTTGATTCTTCTTTTTTTCTTTTTGGGTCACACCCGGCGATGCTCAGGGGTTACTCCTGTCTCTGCACTCAGGAATTAGTCCTGGCAGTGCCTGGGGACCCATATGGGATGCCAGGGATAGAACCTGGGTTGGTTGTGTACAAAGTAAATGCCTTATCCACTGGACTATCGCTCCTACTCAAATTATTTCTCTTGAAATCAAAATGAGGAGAGTGACAGAGGAAAAAATAAATAGAAGTATTTATCTCCAGGGAAAAAAAGGAAGGTGATTATGCACTTATTTGGAATGATGAAATCATGGATTTTGTTGCAACATGGATAGTACTGGAAGATATCATGTTACATAAAGCAAGCCAGAGGGAAGAACAAACACAGGAGGATATTACTTATATGTGGTATTGAGAGTAACTAGATGAGGAAATGCAGTGGTTAAAGGAAAATGCCTGATCACCCTTGGCCCCAGACTGTAGGGAGAGAAGGAAATAAATAGTACAAAGAGAAGGAAGAAGAGATAGATAAGAAGCAACAGGGGCCAGGTCAAGGGACTCAGGGACAAGAATGGTAGTTAGGAACAATAGAGCATATGTCCAAACCACAAAGTCAACAACACTGAAATCACAAGATCAAAACTTTCATAGCCAAATTTAAAAGGTGCTCGTCAAGATGGCAGGCTGGGGCTGAGAAGGAACCTGGGAACACTGGTGGAGCGAAGTTGACACTGCTGGTGGGATCTGTGATGAGACGTTGTACATCAAAAACCCAACCATGAATAACTTAAAATTCACAGTTCTTTAATAAAATACACTTTTGAAAAAGAGAAAAGGAAAGATGATTAAGTTTGAAAAAATAAAAATAAACTCAACTGTTATAGGCCAGAATCTCAATATAAAGAAAAGGGCAAACAGTAAAATAGAATATATTGATAGGTATACAGATATATAGTTGTACACTGGTGATGACTGAATGGCTAGCACAAGAAATTATTCTAATAGAGAAGGATCTTTAAAATCTTTGGGAGGGGCTGGAGTGATAGCACAGGGGGTGGCACATTTGCCTGGCGTCCTTGCATCGACCAACTCGGGTTCTATCCCTGGCATCCCATTTGGTCCCCCAGCACTGCTTTGAGTAATTCATGAGTGTGGCGCTAGGAGTAACCCTAGGGCATTGTCTTGAGCATCACCAGGTGTGACACTCCCCCAAAAGTCAAGAAAACAAAACTTAGGAGAACCTGGAGTGTTGCAATAGAAAAGTGAGCATAAGACATGATAAAATTTTAAAATAGTGAAAATGAGCTTTATATATTTGAAGATGGACAACTTTTCTCCCAGTAATAAAAACCAAATGAAACTATAGTGAGATCCCATTTCTCATCTCCCATGTATTAATGTAGCAAAAATTAAATGTTTCCTGCTGATCTGCTGGTGAGCTTGTAGGAGTGTAGAATTGGAACTCTTGATGAAGGGGATTTTTCTGAATGTTTTGACCTATAAATCCCACTTCAGAAATTAGACCTACAGATGAACCTCCAACATTTTGACAATCCATATGCAAAATTTTCTCCTTGAATTTCTTGTACAGTGTCTCCTTCACCTTACCCACAGAGAATGCATTTCAAGATCTCTCAGTGGATTATTATAGTTCATATACACTGAATCATATATATTATATATGTAATATATATTATATAATATATAATATATAATATATTATATATACAAAATATATATACTGTTTTCCCTTCACACACAAAATACACACGATTAAGTTTAGTTTATAAGTTAATAAGGCATAAGTATGAGAGGTTAATGGTAATATTTAATATGCTGTCATAAAAGTTGCATAAATGTGGTCTCTTTCTCAAAAATCTCTGAATGTAGTATTTTGGACTGATGTTTACAGCAGGTAATTGAAACCATAGAAAATGAAACTGAGATGAGGGAGACCACTGTAATTTCAAAATATTGGCAGTTACCTAAACACCCAAACATAAGAGATCAATTGGATAAGCTATGATAAATACATAAAAAGTAGTCTAAATGCCAAAAACAAGAGTAAGGGTATTTTCTCTTAGAATGATTTCCAGGTTACACTCCTAAATAAAATTAGTAAAAAAGTAAGAGTGTAAATAAATTAATGCTCATATGGAAGGCATAAGAGAAAATCAGAAGATATGTGTTTAATTTTCAAAAATAAAAGCAAAAAGAATAAATCCAAATAGAATTAGTTACCTAGGAAAAGCGTGAGGGGGTATAGCGGAGCAGGAAAAGTAGAAGATCGAGACATTGCTTAGTATTCCTGTAAATGGTTTGGCTTTTAAGAAGCATGTTAGTTTTCTACATATTAAAATTAAGAAAGGGTAAAACTAATAGTAAATGCAAACAGAACCATATGACGCTAGCTACTTGATGACTTCTTGATCACTTGACTTCCCGTAGATCATCAATTACTCGAGCGGGCACCAGTAACATCTCAATATGTCCTATCACATGAGAGATAGCCCAAGGGTATCTACCTACTCCAGGAACATAAAGAGCCTCAAATCATTCCATCAAGTCATGGGAATGAGGTCTATAATTGTTACTGGTATTTGGCATGTCCAATATGATACGGGTAGCTTGCCAGGCTTTTCTGGGCGGGTGGGATAATCTTCTAGACACCTCAAGACTCGAGCATTTATTGATGAACCATATGGCTGAGCTGGGCTGCAATCAGCTGGAAAAAGAAGGGGAAAGAAATAATCTTTTAAACATATTAGGTGAACAAACTGTTAAAATTTTAACATAATATATTAATAACTTTTGGTCTAGGGGTAAAAGAGAATTGCAAATAAATTTTAAACTCCTGTAAAATCATATGTGGGATGTGGGTAGACATAGAGGCAGGCTAGGGAGGGGGGGGAATGGGGACATTGGTGGTGGGAAATGGGCACTGGAGGAGGGATGGGTGCTGGAACACTGTATGACCGAAACCCAAACATGAACATATTTGTAATTTCTATATCTCATGGTGGTATAATAAAATATTTAAAAAATGTTTTAAAAAAGGAAAATAGGAATCTGTTTTTCTGAATATTGTAAGATCCAGTAAATGTGTGAGGAAGGAAGGATGTGACAGATACTTGTGTGGTCAACTAGATGGCAGTCACATAGCAGAGTGAGATCTCAGTTCTGCCCACTGCAAGGGCCTAGAAACACTGCTACCCCAAGAGCAATGACTACATGTAGAACTTGGTCCTTACTTCTAAGAACCAACGCCCCACTGAGATTAAACAGAATTCCTTGGAGAAATTGTTAGTTCTAGGGCAGGATAAGAAGGTACCTTTCATCTCTCCCTATATATCCTTACACACACACACACACACACACACACAACACAACACAACACAACACAAACACACACCATTTAAAACAAGTAGCTGGGATATTTTGTGCCATTTCTAAGAAAATTCTCAAAACATTTGTCAAGACTCATGTAAAGGATCCAGGAATCAGATTAAAGGGCTGCTACTTTGTCAACTCTGAAATAATCTGGGACAATTTGAACCTCAAAATTAAAAAAGAACAGAACACATGCCATAAACAGAAATATGTCTATTGTCACTGATAGTAAATAGGTAAGTTAATATAAACAAATGAGTTTAAAAGATCACTAATTTGTGGAAGTATTCAATGAAAGATTGACAATCTAATGAAGTTGGGTAACCACTATTACAATCTTCATAGTAAAGATAGTTAGGGCAAAATCATTGATAGGTGCTAAATCTTGGGGGTAATTTTGATAATAAGTAGGTATGGTATTTGTGAATACCCATAAATTGCATTCTCAAAATTTTGCTGAGTAGTTGTGGGATGAGGAGAAAAAGTATCTACAATGGGAGAAACAAAACCACATCTCAGTCAAACATAAAATTTAGTGTCACCAGTAAAAAAGCAGAGGACACCATGTCTCTTCAGAGAAAGACACATTTCAATTAATAGAGTTCTCCGGCTGGGGTTGCATAACCTACAGCTGATAGCCAGATTGAGGAAAAACCTATTAATGCAATGTGTTAATGCATTTGTACTAATATAATGTTTGCCTTAGAGCATTTGAATGTTTAAATCACTTGTTTTAGATTTTCTAATTACAAAGCTCTAGATACATAGGGGTGTTGTTAGTTCAATAGAGGAAGAAATTTCTACACAAACCCTTCCATTAAAGAACTCTTGACAGCAGCAGCAACATGTAAGGTCTGGGAATAGCTCTGGGTATGCCACTGCAGAGGAAATGTCTTTGAAGTTTTGTGCTTTATTTTAAACATTTACATGAAATTTGCATTCTGTGCTACAATCATCTTTACTTACTTTAAAATAAAATAATGCTTTAAGTGGCTCATTATTGCCACTTATGCATGTCAATGACATGCCTAGATGACAGGGCTCATTTATTCCACCTCTTCAAGAACCCTTTGAGGTCTGCACAACTAAACCTCTTCGTGTGCTTGTTTCAGAGCTGATAGCTCAGCCTTGGCTTTGTTCTGAGCTTCCCAAGCTTTTGTTGAATCTTTGCAACTAGCCCTGATAAATCAGCAGCCCTCCTTAGGACAGTGTTTTGAATGCTCCTTTTTATCTTGGTGCTGTTGTGAAACCTATTGGGCTATAGTGATTCTGGGGGTTCCAGCTCCCTCTTTCTATAGGCTTGTTGCTAGAGGAAAAGCAGCTGCTGCTTCTCTCTGGCCAGCAAACAGCAATCTCTTCAAACTCCTCATCTGGGTCTGGACAGCTCTGCCAGGGCAAGGACAAAAGCCTCCTGTCATATATAAAAGGTCAAAATAGGATTCATATGCTGAACTCGTCTGCAGAGTCTAAATTCCAAGAGGAGCCCACCAACTTTGAAACCACCCAGAAGATGAAGGGGGTGGAGCGTCAACAATTGTGAGTTCTTGACTGTCCTACCACATTTGAGACAGTCCCCACCCAGCATGGCCCTAGCATGTCCCAGCTTTCAGTAGGAGGGAGGCCAAACTCAGGAGCACTTGGCACTGGGACTTGTGACTCCATTTGAATTAACCTAATGTCCTGGAATAGCTGGCAGCTAGGAAGCTTTTTTGATATTGTGACATATTTGCAATATACCTTAGTTCACTAGCTAAGGGCACTGAATTTAGAGTTAGAAAATTAGTTTGAATTCCATATCACCTCTATACTAGCTCTGTGTCCCTAAGCAAATTATTTAATTTCTGGCTTGTTGTTTTCATTTGCAAAGTGGCATTAGTGTGTGGAGATGGGAGTGGGGGAGATAACCTACTTTTAAGGAGTATGTGTTGGTGGAAATGCACTAGTAATATCCAAGCATTTCTCCACCCCAGGAAAACCAAAAAGTTTTGAAGTTTTCTCCTTAGCTGTGTGTTAAACAATCTTTCTTTGAGCTTTGTGCTAACCATGGTTTTATACAATTTTGATAATAGAATTTGATACTTAATGTTTATATAAGAAGGACTGATGAACTTAGCCTCAACGGTTTGAGGCTCTTTGTATTCCTGAAGCAACCGGATGCCATTGGGCTACACTGGCACCTAATAAGGTCAAATGGAAATGTTAATAGCACCGGCTCAAGCAAATTGATGAATAACGGGATGTCAAGTGATCAAGTGATCAAGTGATTAACTTAGAAAGAGCTTCAACTAGAGATTCACTTGAATATGTTGGAATTCACTTTGCATGTAATTCCATCCAATAGGCTGAGTAGCAATATTGGGTTTAGTAGCAAAATTGGGTTTAGCATCCCCAAGGAAAACTAAGGACTGTGGTGTCTCTGCCAGGTGAGTCCCCACCCTAGCATTTTAGAGGTCAGAGCTGGCTGTTTGCCCAAGAACAGGGAAATAAGGTAGATGCCTGCTTAGAAAGCTTCCAATTTAACTGACACAAAGTCATTGTCTTTTCTATGTAATCGTTTGTGCTTTTATACCCACAGCACACTGGCCATTAATTCTGGAGGAGCATGCTGCTGCATGAATATAGATACAGCGGTCCCTGTAGTTAAGTTGCAAGTTTGCTGGAGGTCAAGTCTCTTCATTCTCAAACTTCCCAAAGCAGTTAATGCCCCTTCATTATACAGTAGCAATTAATTAAAATTTTAGACCAGTGAACTGAGTGTGAAAAAGAAAGTTGTGCTCTTATTTAATGCCTTGGAAATACTCTAAACTTTTTGAGTCTAAAGGAAGTTGGTGAAAAAATGTCAGTGTGTCAAAAATGAGCATGTAAGAAGAGGCTGACACTTTAACAAAGGTAGGGAGTAGGGGCCTGGACACATTGGTGGTGTAGAACTGTAGGCGTTTCTATATATCTGCACTAAGACCCAACACACTGAATCCAACTTATACAACCGATTTTTTGAAATCTGCCTGTCAAGGAGGTAGACTGATGGGTATAAGGAAACTATGGATATTGGTGGAGGGAAGTTGATATCAGTAAATGCTCAAGATGAGAGACTTCTACTGATAGTATACAACCTACGGCAGAGCCTGGCAAGCTACCCGTGTTTTATTTGTTTTGCTATGCCAAAAACTAGTAACAGTTATGGACCTCAATTCCATGACATGAAGAATGGTTTGAGGCTCTTCCTGAACCTGGAGCAAGCAGATGCCCTTGAGCTACACTTGCTTGTGACAGGACGTATGGAGATGTTACTGGTGCCTGCTCAAGCAAATTGATGAACAACAGGAAGACAGTGATACAGTGATACAGTGAAGTTGACATTGGTGATGGGATTGGTCTTGGAAAACTGCATGCCTAAAACTTAACTCTGAATGACTTTGTAAATCATAGTGCTTCAATAAAAAATTTAAAATAATAGGCAAAACCATTATAACAAAGAAAGAGGAAAAATCTTGCTTGCATAAGGAGGAAATAGATACTTCAGTTTCCTTGTTTTATCCAAGACTGGTGGTTGGTCTAATGGTTGGGTTAGATTCCCACTCTCTTACTGCCTCTTAGTAGTTTTCAGAAGCTCTGTGTGCTCTACAGATGGGAATGATTCTCAATTAGAAGCACCAATGATCTTGTGGTGTGGGGTCAGTTTCACTGGATGGCTCTGTTCATTTTCTGTTGCTTTGTAACAATCACACACAATGACTTAAAACAACACGAATGTGTTATATCATGGTTTCAACAATCTGGGCACAGGTTAACTGGGCCCTCAGCTCAAGGTTTTACAAGTCTCCTATTAGGCATTGGCCTTATTGAAATTATCATCAGCAGCTCTGGGCCTCTTCCAAAGTTCATTCATATTGTTGGCAGGATTCCGTCATTTGTAACTGTGATACAGAGGTTCTCATTCACTTGCTTCCAGTATGTGAGGGACTCTTCTTGGCTCCCGTAATCCATAGTTCTTGTGACATGACCACTGTAGTTGGTTGACATAATGCTGTGGACTTTCTTTCAGACCAGGAAGAGCAGATATTTCTTTCGCTTCATCTTCTTGTTAAGGTTTCTTTGATTAGATAAAGCTCAGGATAATCACTCTTTTTAATTACTTTAGTCAGATGGTAGCAACCTGATCATGCAAGTGATATACCGTTATAATAAGATTCTGGGAAAAGGATTCTAAGGGATTTGTATGTGTAGAGGCCAAATTCTGGAAGGGAACATTTTAGATTTATTACCACTTCCTTAGCCTCTGGCCATGGTATGATTAAAAGAGAAAGATAAAGCCAGAAGAAAACACAACTACTGCCTCTTGTCACTCAACAGAATCAAAGACCAACTGAGTGTACTACATATCATAACAGTGGTCTAACAACACTGACATTTCCAGGAGCCTGATTCTCTTTGTGACATTACAGTCTGAAAGAGGCTTCTCTTCCTTTAGACTTTTAACACTGTTCATATATGTCATTTCTACCAAGTAGATCATTATTGGTTGAACCCTACAAAGTTTCTTAATATGCTCTTAAAAACATTTTGCTTATTAATATCTGGGTGGTGAAAGAGAAATAAATTTCTGTTTCTTGACTCCTCAGTATGGCTAAAAATCCAGTAACAACACATATAATTATGTAATTGTTTAATATTTAAGTCAATAGCTTACAGTTACCAATAGAGTGACTTCCATTTTTATTAATTGCTTATTGATTCATGAAGTTTTGAGTCTAGACAAGATCAAAATGAAAGTTTGTAAACACAATTTGAGTTTGGAGTTTTCATGTATTAGAACCAACAACTACATTTGAACAAGCCAGATCTAGAATCAAGACTTACAGAACCCTCCTTTGGGGATACAGCCTCCTTCTGTCTGCTACGGTTTTGATAGATTATTCTGTATCCTGTCTGTCTGTTCTATTCAATTTGCTTTCCTGATGAAGCCCAAATAAATGATTATTGTTAACAAGATTAATTATGCTTAATCTAGTAAGACTCATGTATTAATTGATGAAACTGAAAGCACGAGAATTCTGAACTGGATGCATGGCCTTCTTGTCTGAATATAAGTAGAGCAGAATCATTATCTCCTAGGTGCAGGAGAAAAACATTATTAACAGTTGCATGTGTTCCAATTTGTAAGAAAATGACTTGTACTTTCTAGCTGGGTCTTAATCCACTTGTGAATGCTACTCAACTGCTGTGCAGGGAAACCTGACTCAAACTGAGGAAGCTTCAGCATCCCTGATCAAATCTGCTGGGTAGTTTGCACAGACCTTGGTGACACACAGAAGGGAAGCTAAGAAATCTTTTAGAAACAGTGGGAATGTGACCATTTAAAATAATGAGAATTCATTACCAAGCCCTCCGGCCCCTCCCTTTTGCTGGTAATGCAATTCAGTATGCAATTTGTCGGAACTTTCAAACCAATTTAGTTGCATTTGCAAATTGGACTTGTCTCCTTCCTCCTCACCCCCACTAAGTCCAACTTGGAGAAAATGCTTTGCATTTGATAAATTGCACATTTGTTTCTGTTTCCTATCTAGGAATGGCACCTAGGCCATTTAGGAGTCATTTGGGTGATTGCTTTAAGCTACAGCTTCTTACTGCCTAGAAGCAATTACTCAGGGGGTCAAAACCATCATAAGGAATTTGTTGGTGCTTAGAAACTAAATTTACAGTATTTTCCCAAGACACCACTGCATATCAAAGAAGTTAAAACCGTCAAAACAAAAAGACACACTTAAAGAGACACATAAACCATCCTGCTGGGTTGTGGAACAGAAAATGCCATCTGCATCACATGGCATGGAGGAGACTGATTACGTTGGGACCTCTATTTCATAGCAGATGGGTTCATTAAATTTAATAGCCTCCAGAGCCTTTAGAAACCGTGTTAAAAACATGTGGAGCATGCTGTGACACTTCACTTCTGGCCCTCCAGTCATTATAACTCTGGCACAGACTATAAATATTACAGTACTTTATTTCCATTGAAATGGATTACTATTATAATTTTTTTCCAGAAGATGATGATGTTAAAAAATGAGTGCTTTACTGATTTCTGGTACCATTTATATTCATCCAAATATTTCCCTCTTCCATTTGATTCTAGGTTTCTCTATTACTTTTTTTTTCCTAAGCTCAACCTTTTTGGCTCCTTGAGTTTGCATTGCAAAATTATGAATAGAAAATATAAAATTATTTTCAGGAAAGATTTGTTACACCTTTTATGGGTGACCATTAACTAGTCAAAAGATATAGAGCTGTTGATGGGATAAAATTTAGATTTTTAATAATTTCTTTTGAAGTTTTAGACTTCATCCAGTTTCTGTTGAATGACTTTTAACTGTCTGTATAAAAAAGCACCCATAGAAATAAATACAAAATTTTATAGATATGAGTAAGCCCATTAAGCCTGAATCATCTAGCATCATAGATTTTTAGCATTCTTTTTATCCCAAGCAATAACACACTTTCAAACTGTCAAAGGTCAAAAGGGAATACTTTAACTCTTGGAACCAAGGATTTTATGTTACTACTTTGAGGGATGATTTGATTAAGGAATCAACTTGGTATTATTTCAGCTTGTTCCTTGACACTGGCTTAATTCCTGAATAGAACCTCTCTGCATACATGGTTGAAAAGATCACCTCTTGGTGCAAGAGAGAACACAGTGGATAGGGCACTTGCCTTACACATGGCCAACCTGAGTTTGATCCCTGGCATCCCATATGGTCAGTCTCCTAAGCACCTCCAGGTGTGATACGTGAGTATAGAGCCAGGAGTAGCCCCTGAGTACAACCAGGTATAGCACAAAAACTGAAAAAAAAATTACCTCTACCCGTCACTAAAATTATTATCATTATAGACTTCCTTTCTCTTTCTCTTTCTCCCTCTCTTTTTCTTCCTTTCTTCCTTCCTTTCTCTTTCATTTTTTTGTTTTTCCCCTTTCCTATTTCTTTCTTTGCATCTGTGTCTAGCTTTTGTATGATAAAATTGTTTGGATTAAACTGTGAACTAGAAGTGAGATGGAACTACTAAATAATGACCTCAGTATCAGAAGTGGGGAAGAAAAATATCCCAAAGGAAACTGATGCTAAGAGAACTAGGTACAGTCGTTCTGTATAGAACTTGTTTGTAGAACTCAAAAGTAACCCATGCCTAAGATCATGCATTTAATCATATGGTATTCATTATTATACAGTGTTCTGATGCAATGGGGTCCTTTATCTGGTCAAATGTTTCCTTGGACCTTTGATGTATAAAAGACATATAAGCAAAGCTATTTTCATAGATATTGGAGAGTGGGGGCGTAGAACACGGAAGGAAGATTAAAGCTATATTTTGGTTCCTTTCTGTCATTGAAAAGCCTATGTAGTCATATGAGTAATATGAGAGATGATTACTTCTGAGTAATGTTGAATCAACTTCTGAGAATGGCAAAATAGAATTCTTTGCAGTGGATTATTTACTGAGCCCCCTAAGTATATAAGTCTCATGTTGAGACTTGTTAGGAAAGATCATTATAGGGATTGGCATAAAGTATCTGTGATTGCATTGGAAAGGTTGTTACGATTATAAATGTTATTATTTTATAATAGTTGTGCTATCATATTCTTCATTATTGAAAATAACCAGAATTCACTAACCCACTTCTTACACTTTATAGCTCTTAGACAACAATGACTCTGGGCAGAGAATCCATTAAATCCAGGAAAATTAATTTTCTTCAATTGAAGGGATGACCTCAGAAGGGAAAAGAACAAGAAATAAAAAAAATCAACAAACAACTACTCTTTTATCTTTGGTTACAGAGCTGCACAGCACTTTATTTGTGCCTTCCCCTCAAATTTCATCGCATATTTTATACATTTTTATATTATCTGCATACCAGTTATTTTGGTCTCTTTTATACATGGATCGAGCCTAGTCTCCTCCAAGTCCCACTAGATTTCTATTAAATTTTCATGTCTCAGTTCAAACACCACAGAGATAAACTCAATGTTTGTGTATCTCATTCACTTAGAAATATTTATAAGTAAATTATGTAATTTATTCTAGGGCTGATAGATAGTATAGCCACTATAACGCTTGCTTGACTTGAAACTGACCCAGGTTTGACCACCAGAACCTCCTAATTTCCTCTTGGAAGACATCGCAGGGCACATAGGCAGTAGGAAACCCTCAGTACCACTGGATGTGGCTCCCAAACCTAACACAAAGATGACACAAATAAAATATGGCTAGACCTGGAGGTGGCTTCATATTGATCCCATTATTATTGGATAAGAAAACCATTTAACATAGGTCATATGATAAAATATCAAGGTTGTGGGTAACAGATTTTGTCAGCAAGGCACAGGGATAGGGGGAAGTGGCTGGGATCTGAAAGGGTTGTTTTTTTTTCTTTTTTGACAGTGATACAGTGATTTTATTATACCACCGTGAGATATACAACTACAAAGATGTTCATGTTTGGGTTTCGGTCATACAGTGTTCAGCACCCATCCCTCCACCATTGCACATTTCCCACCACCAATGTCCCCAATTCTCTCCTCACTCCCTAGCCTGCCTCTATGGCAGGTTCTTTTTTTTCAATTAAACATTTTATTGTACCACCGTGAGATATACAATTACAACGTTATTCATGTTTAGAGGTTTTGGTCACATAGTGTTCTAGCACCCGCCCTCCACCAGTGCCCATTTCCCACCACCAATGTCCCCAATTCCCTCCCCCTCCCATAGCCTGCCTAAATGGCAGGTTCTTTATCTCTTTTCTTTCTCCCTCTCTCTCCCTTCCTTCTCCTACACATTGTGGGTTGCACTACATACACTTGGAAGCCATCATGTGCATTTTTTGCCTGTCTTTAATTCTCAGTTCTATGTTGGTATCAGCCCTTTCGACATTTATTCACACATGTTCCCTTCTCTGTCTTACCGAACGAACCTTTGACTCCCTCACGTTTGCGGCAATTTCCACTTTTGGTAAGACCACCTGATATATTTATGTCATGCAAATAAATGCAGTCATTCTATGTCTCTCTCCTTCCTTCTGACTAATTTCACTCAACACGATCCTTTCCATGTCCATCCATTTATAGGCAAATTTCATAACTTCATTTTTCCTAACATCTGCATAGTATTCCACTGTGTAGATGTACCACAGTTTCTTTATCCAGTCATCATTTCTCGGGCATACTGGTTGTTTCCAGGTTCTTGCTATTGTGAATAGTGCTGCTATGAAAATAAAAGTGCAGATTGTGTTTCCACTGTGTGTTTTTGGCTTCCCAGGGTATATTCCCAGGAGTGGTATGGCTGGGTCAAAAGGGGTTTGGTTTTCTAGACCTTGTCTTTTGTCTAAGGTTTTGTAATTTACATGCCCAACTGCACTTAATATTAAAACTCAGGAAAATGTCTTATTCCCTATTCTCTGACCCTTGAGTTCATAGCTTTCTTTATCCCCAGCTACCTCAGTAAATATCCCCCTATCTTTTCTTGCCTCACATGTCTTTGACCCTGCTCTTCTCCCACCAATGCTCCTGCTATATGGATGGTAGAACCTCCTTCCCCCCACCCACGTCCCTCTAAGGGCCAATGGAGGTATCTTGGCCACTTCATCCAAAAATATCCTGCTTTTTCCTCTTTCATGGCCCAGATATTTGGGCATCTTAGATCCTCATGTTGATGCTCATGCTTTGACATGGTGTAAACTAAAACGAACACATTCCTCTTATTACCAGCATGAAGAACAATTAAAATAATCCCAGAGAAATAGCCTGTGGTTTGATATCAGCTGCCAGTTTCTCTTCTCTTTGCTATACACAAGTTTTTCCTGCATGTAACATATTTAATTCTTTTTTCTTTCATTCCAATAAGATTTCTGTGCCAATTGTATATTTATTTTATGAGGCCATGATTCAGAGATACCATAGATTAGACTATCTTACCTGATTTTGGTTCCTAAGATACATCTATAAAAATTACAGCAGATACACTTCTCCCTCTTTTCCCCATGCTGTAATTATTTCTTCATGGTCTTTCATACCTGCTTATGAGTGATATAGCCATGGGATCTCCTTCAATTTTATGTTGCCTTGCTGTGCATGCCTATTAGATCTAAACCAATCAGGGTACTCAACATTGGTCATTATATGCTTAGGGGAAAATTTTCTCTTGCTCTGAACAAAGAACGGTAAAGCAAAGACATTAGTTTATTCAGGCAAAAAGAACACATTTTCAAATCAATTTTCATTAGGTTTAATAAAAAATCAGGGACTTTTACATCTTTGCTGGTTGAGAGAAACAATTTGTAAGCATCATGTACTGATTTCTTTTCTTAAGCGATCAAATTAGAGGTGGCCTGAGATGAAGCAAGAGCAACACACTCAGGTTACAGTGTTTCTTAGCCTATTGGGTTTATTTTCATGAGAAGATTCCTTCTATTGAAAAAATCAGTTTTTAAATGCAGTTCTTGTTTGTCATTGAGTCTTTGTGAGATTCCCATAAAAGGAACCTTAGTGAAGGCAGGATTCTCTCGTCATATCGCAGAGGGAATAGCCATAATGAAACTAAATTAGATTACGTTTTTGTATGCCTCTGGAAAACATTTCTTGACCAACTAGGCCAGCAGTTCAATGTGAGGGCCAACTTATGGCGTCGGTGCTTCTTGGTCACCTTAGTGGTGTTTGGGGATCACTAGAGTTACATTCAGAAATGCTGGGGTGGGTCCAGAGGACCACGTGGTGCCAGGAATTAAACTGAAGCTGGCCACATGCAAGCCATGTCTCTTAATCCCTGTATCATCTCTCTGAAAAACATTTCAAAACCTGGTTTGAAAATAGTTTAGAAATAGTTGAGCTAGGGGCCAGAGCGATAGCCCAGCTGGTAGGGCATTTGCCTTGCACGCGGCCGGCCCATGCCGGCCTGGGTTCGATCCCTGGCATCCCATATGGTCCCCTGAGCACCGCCAGGAGTAATTCCTGGGTGCAGAGCCAGGAGAAACCCCTGAGCATTGCCGGATGTGACCCCCAAAAAAATAAAGCAAAAAAAAAGCATCAATTCTCATATTTACAAAAAAAAAAAGAAATAGTTGAGCTATTTTTTCAACTAATTAGAGAATCTAAACCAATGGTATTAGATTGCCACTGGCTCAATACTACCAAGGGACAGCTAAATTCTAAGCAATTAAATCACTAGATTTACAAGGAAGATGAAATTGAGAAATTCTACATGGAACTGGAGGAGTCCTATAAAAAAGATCACACCTTCTACAAGATCATAGTCGGTGATTTTAATGCCAAAATGGGACCAAGAAGATCAGCTGAAGAATTTCACATTGGGACCCATGGCCTTGAATGGAACGAACAGGGTGAGAGACTATCTGAGTTCATCATGTCCACCAAAACCATTCATGGGAACTCACAGTTCCAGAAGGCTGAAGTGAAACGTTGGACATGGGAATCTCCTGGTGGTCAGTTCCACAAGGAAATTGACCACATCATCTTCAGTTGACGGTTTTGTCTGACCGATATTGCTGTCATCCCCAATTCCAAACAGGATCGGACCACTGTCTCCTTCGTGCAAAATTCTGCTTCCCGCAACGGGAGAAAAGGCTGCAAAGTTTAAGAAGAGAACTCCCAGAATGACCACCAACTGGGAACTCTTTGGCACCATTGCAGCAACATGGGAAGATACCGTCATTGAAGACATCGATGAAGAATACAACCGATTGGTTCAGCACCTCCACGATTGTGTGAAGAATGTTGAGAGAGAAAGACACAAAAGGACGCCTGTCTTTAAAAACTCTCTAGTTCATTCGCCAACGTGGCAAGGCGTGAGCCTTAGGCGACCAAATGCTAACGTCCAAGCTTGCAAAGAGGGGCAGAGAAGCGATAAAAGAAGACCTCAAAGACAGAACACCAGAAACACTGGAAGATGCAGCAGAAGCCAGGAAAAGCATTCACACCGCCCCCTGTCCTTCACCAATTATAAGACTAAAATGACTGCCCTCCGACGCCCTGATGGATCTATCACATTTTCCAAAGGCAATGGAGAAGATTATCTAGGACTTCTACACAGATCTCTTTGATAGCCACGTCCACCTGCCCACATACCAAATTCCACAGGATGGATATATCATTCCCAACATTCTCCCTTCTAAAATCTGACATGCCATTTCGCCAGTAAAGAAGGGAACAGCACCAGGCCCAGACAAAGTCAGACCCAAACACCTGAAGAATCTGCCGTGGGTACTTATCAATACACTAGCTCAGCTCTTCACATGCTACCTGTCTGAATGCAAGGTGCCCTCCCAATGGAAAACCAGCAGGACAGTTCTATTGTTCAAGAAGGGAGACATTCACAACATCAGCAACTATCGCCCCATTTGCCTGTTGTCAGTCATCTACAAGCTGTTTACACGAGTCATCCTGAACAGGATTGGCAGAACACTAGATGAAGGACAACCATGCGAGCAAGCAGGCTTCCGAAAAGGATTCAACATAATCGACCATATCCACACGGTAACCAAGCTCATTGAGGTTTGTAGGGAGTACAAGATGCCACTCTGTCTCACGTTCATTGATTTAAAGAAAGCCTTTGATTCTGCGGAGACTGAAGCGGTCATTGAAGCCCTAGCCAAACAGGGTGTTCAACCCCAATACATCAAGATCCTTCGTGAGCTGTATTACAGATTCACCACCTGGATCTCACCATTCTACAAAGAAGTGATCATTGATGTCAAAAGAGGGGTTTTGACAGGGTGATACCATTTTACCAAAATTCTTCAGCGCCACCCTTGAGAACAGCATGTGACTTAGAATGGGAAGGAATGGGAGTGAAGATAGATGTTCAGCAACGACACCACCTCCGCCTCGCTGATGACATCGTCCTAATAACACCAAACATTAGCCAAGTGGCACAAATGCTGGCTGACTTCGACCGAGAATGTGGAAAGATAGGTCTACAGCTGAATCTAGAGAAAACTATGTTTATGAAAAATGAAATAGTTCCAGAGGCCCCATTCACTCTCAATGGAATAGACATCTCTGAATGCAGCAGTTATGTGTACCTAGGTCGAGAAGTCAACATGATGAATGACCTAAAACCTGAGTTGCGCAGGAGGATGAGAGCGGCATGGAATCAAAGGCATCGGAGAAATAGCTAAAAGGACAAAGAACGTCCAGCTCTGGGCACATCTCTTTGACTCCACCATTCTCCCTGCACTAACATACGCCTCAGAGACCTGGGCCCTACGAAAGCAGGATGAGAATGCTACTTGGGTCTCCCAGAGAGGAATCAAAAGAGCTATGCTTGGAATATCACGCCTCACTCAAGTGAGAGGAGGAATCGGAGTTCCGACCTCCGTCACTATTCCAGAATCAGGGATGCCTTCTAATTTGCCAAGGCATCGAAAATCAGATGGGCTGGACATGTTATGCGATTTGGAGACGACTGCTGGACTAGAGCCATTACCGACTGGATCCCACGGGATGTCAAAAGATCACGTGGCCCCTAACCTACAAGATGGTCAGACTTCCTTGTCAAGACCCTGAAGAAATGGTTTGAGGCTCTTCATATTCCTGAATCAACCAGATGCCATTGGGCTACATTGGCAGGTGATAGGGTCCAATGTAAATGTTAGTGGCGCCCGCTTGAGCAAATCGATGAATAATGGGATTCAAGTGATCAAGTAAAATCAGTAGTGGCAATCTGATTCCTATTAGCTTCTTAGATCTTTCTCCTTCAGTATTGCCGATCCCCCTTTCCATCCAGCCTCCAGTCTTTCTAGATTCATAAATTCAATATCTAGCACTAGTCTTGAATTTCTACCCTACTTAACCACTACATATGGTTCATCAGCAAGAAGCAGCCCATCCTCAAACTCCAAGTCTTTTCTCATTTCTTAGCTTCATCATGATCTTTTCTGGGAAGCCTTCCGTGATGTCCTTAGATCCACCCCCTAGTCTAGGGTAGGACCATCACAATATATTTCCAAAGAAGTTTCATCTAAAAGCTTCTTTGTATCATATCAAAAATCTGTTTTAATTATTTTATTCCACTGAGCTATAAACTTCTTGAGGAGAAAAATGGTCTCTGGTTCACTATGGTACTTTCAGTATAGTATTGGGCATATAGTAGGTACCCCAGAAATACTCAGTTGTATAACTCTCATACAACTCAATCTCTCAGAGTTAGTGAGCATCTGTAAGTCACTTTCATAGATAATAAAGGTAGGAATATTACCATCTCCACTATTTTAGTAAGTGGTAGTATCCTTGCCTCAGGATACTGTTGTTATTATGTTTTTGGATTTATCCTCACCATATGATTGGGATTATTTCCCCAGCACCGAGTTCTACCAACTCTAAGCAGTAGTTGAATAAATAGTCTTAGATATCAAAAGAGATCTGAGTTCATGTGCCCGTGTGAGGTACTAGGATATTCTGATTGTGAAAGATATTTTACAGTGATTTCAGTCATATCATTGCCATATACCAATACTTCATATTCTCTGTCAAAGAACTTATCAGCTATTAAAATAAAGGTGGGTTAAAAAACAAACATGAGACATTATCAAAAAATCTGATTGGTGGTTAATTGTTCACATGTAGTCTCAGGCTCTTGCAGTTTTCTCCATAGGTATTATGTTTACTTATACTTGTTTCAAATGAATACTTTGATTTGTCTCCAAACTTAAAATTTTTTGGTGTCTGTCTTCACAATAATAATATGAGAACTGGAGCAAAGCTTGTGTTGTCTTTCTAAAAGCTAGGACTACAGAGTGATACATTATACTCACATAGTAATCTGATGGTAGTGCCACACTTTCCCTATTAACAATCATATCCATAGTCATACCTACCCTTTCTTTTTACTACTCGAGTTGGTTTATTACCATTCTAAACTTGTACTAAAAAGGTAAAGTAAACAGAAAGAATCAGGTAAAAACAATAAAGAATTTTAGCTAGAAAGGATAGTAGTAGAAGATATAATTTAAAATATTGCCCCCCCAGGAACCATACATATTTCTTTTTCTTTGGAAAATCTTGCTGGCTGAAGAACAGTTAAGTTCAGATCTGAAGCAACTGGTTCTTATGAATGCCAACTTCATTTACTCATTGGCAGTCACTGATTTTAGATGGAAGAAAAAGGAATTTGCAGGGGCTACGGGGGGTGAAGCAGACTCTGAAATGTTTCCTTTCTATGCGTGTTGCTAAAAGCAATATGTTGGGATAAGAGCTGATTGCTTAAGGCACATTGTTTACACTACATTACTTAGGTCTGATGGAAAAGTTCCTAACAGTGGTTTTCTTGCTAAAGATATGGTTTATGGATGAAGAGTGGAATGTGATTTTTGAGGTAGGGCATCATCATAATTTAGGTGGACTCCAAAGAAACTTGATATTGAGAGAGGTGGCGGGGAGGGGATAGTTAGGTCCATGGAGCTTCTTTAGCATTAGCACTCAATTCTCCATCAAAATATAAATGCTGTCTGCTTTTAATTACCATCCTTATTCAGGCCAACTTAATTACTTTGGGCCAGACTGGAAAGGAAAATTCCCAGAAAGTCTGATATGATAGAATGGTAGTGGTAGTGTGTTTTCAGAAGACTCTGTTCTGAAATCCTTAATGAATTAGTATTTCAATATAACTTTTGCAACAGAATACTATGGTAATAAGAAGGGGGAAATCATAGGTTTTTGGCAGCTGTTTGCCATCATAGCACTTGAAAATCTGCTTCTTATTTAGTTTTCTGTTATGTAAAAGCATGGAATTCTCAAGTTAAGGAATATTGATCACTGCATGACAATACATATGTAACAAAACTGTATTGTGTTGAAAAAGCTCTCCTTTTAAAGTGAGATTACTGACTATTTTGTTATTAAGATATGCGGCTCTTTTACTTAGAAAATAATGTGGTTTTGCTATACATGTGTTGTTTAAGGGTTAAAATAATCTTAATTTAACCATTAATATTATTAAGAACAGATTTTAAACTAAGAACAACTGAATGCAAACAAGAACAAACTTGGAAAAGAAAATTGGTGGCTGGGAATGCAGAAACATACTGAGCGCTGTGTCTTGGCCACAGTACACAGCCTCACAGCAGCCTGTTGCTATATTGGCAGAACCATACATTTTTTTAAGGTCTGTTGATTTCCCCAGACTTCATGGAATCTAGATTGAGTTGGTCAATTTCCCATTTTTCTTGGGATGATAATCCAACATAAGGTTGACTTAGGAATTCAGAAAGACTAACTTCATGGCCCTCTCCTTGAGCCAGATTGTTGTATAGTTGTCATCAACCAGATCTATTCTGACCATCATCGTCCTAGGGACTCTTGTGGAAACAGGCACAGTTGCTCAGTTCATTGACCAGGCACTCAATTAAAGCCCTCTCATGACTTTGCTGGATGCTGGGTGTCACATCTTTCTTTTTAAAGAAAAACAACTTAAATTCTTGCAATGAACAATCCAAGCTTACTACTTCCTTTAAAAGTATTAAATCATTTTGGGGTAGAAATTGGTAGTCTCTCTCATATTGTGACAAGGACTGTAAATCCTCTTATTACCAAGGCTATGGTTAAAAAAAAACCTCAAATAAATTCTGCCACCCATACACACATTCATTAGAGCATTATGAAAACCATCTGTGCTGAAAGATCAAGAAAGGTCCAGTTCTCTGTCTATTTACATGTTTGGTAGCATCTTGATTCAGAGCTAATGTGTTATTTGCAGTGGTTAGTTAACCTGCTTTGTGACATCTAAGTCAGGTAATTTCTGCATCCTGAGTTAACAGCTAAAGGAAAGGCTACTGAGCACTTCTGTCTGGACACTGTCTGAGCAGACACTGAGGTCCCCAAGTTCTTATGTGGACTCACGGCGGCAAGCCCTCTGCCATCTAATATGGGTTCAGGGTCACATGCCTTCTGCCATCTAACGTGGGTTCAAGAATAGAATGGGCTGTGCATATGTTTTCCTTCCCAAGGCATCTGAAAACATAGTAGGTTCTGCTCTGAGTATTATGTCCTATTTGCCTTTCCAGAAGCTTCCTTCATGCTTAGGATAAAAAATAGGGGGAAAAAAGTCTACTGAAGCTCTTGCCCCCCCCATTGTCTCAGAAAAGTGTATGGTTTTATGAAATAGAAACAAGTAGAATAAGAAGTAATGTGGAATCTTCCATGCTTCATACCTGCTGAAGTCAGCAGGTATGAACAAGAAGTCCGGGATGAAAATAAAATGATCACATTAAGAAGCGTTGGTGGCAGCCCAAAATGCCAACCCAATGTGTGCAACTTTGGTGTCTTCATTCATTTGCTCTGAAAGTGTTAAGACTCAGTCAATCAGGAAAAATTTTCTAAATGCCTAAAGAAGGTTAGTTAGATAGGAATCTCTACCAGGAAGAACTTTCTGTATCAGAAAGATTTATCTGCATGGCATGGAAAACATTTTTTTAAGAAATATTTGCTGATCCCATCACCTATTAACTCTATTTCTCCCTTTGCAGTCCCAGGCCTCTATATTCTTAGCTTCGATGAGAGCTAAGCCTCAGCTGCCTGTCTCTAGATATTGTGTGTTTGAGGCTCCTAAAAATACAAAACTTCATTTTTTGTGTTAATTTTACATTGATATGATTATTAAAGCAGTCAGAAAACCTGGACATGAAGAAAGAAAAATGTTTTGAGCCTACATTATATTCCTAGCTTTTAAGTAGAGCAGGTATCATTGAAAAAGCAGATTTTAAAACGGATGCTTAAATCAGTGGAAAGAAAGTAGTTAAAATGAACCCTGACCATGTGTTAAGTGTTTTTTGCATCTCTGTTAGGTACATTGTGTCCTACTGTCTCCATTTTCTAGATGAGAATGTGAGGCATGGGAAAATTCAAGAATTTAACCCATGAGATTGGGTAATTAGTGGAACAAAAGGGATTTCATCCTAGGTTCTCTGCCTGGATGTGAGGTCTGTGCTTTCCCCAGTTGCCCAAGACCTGGCACAAAGATGCAAGTGTTTTGATGAGGGCTAGTCCAACATCTTTCATCTTTAAAGTGTAATTAAATTTGAATCAAATTAAAGAATTTCTACATGGCAAAAGAAACATAAGCTGAAACTAAAAGACTCCCAAATGAAATAGAGAGAATATTAACACCTCAACACATGAGATACAATCATAAACAACAACAACGAAAAATCCAAAAACCAGATCAAAGATGGGGAGAGTCAATGAGAAGTCAATGAGGTTCTGAAGAAGACAGATGAATAACCCACAGGCACATGAAAGTGCTAATCATCACATATCATCAAGGAAATCCAAATCCAGACAACAGTGAGACACAGTATCTCACACCATTGAGACTGACACATCAGAAAACAGACAAAACACACAAAATATAAAAGGAAACAGGTTTTTTTGGGGCAGGGATATGGTGAAAGAAGAATATATCATCTATTGCTGGTGGGAATGTCATCCTCTTCAACCCATTGGGGAAACAACATGTGTGTTTCTCAGAAAAATAGGAATTCAGCTGCCGTATGACCCAGCAATCCCATGCCTTGGTATCTGGCTGAAAGACATAAAAGATGAATATGAAAGGACACAAGCACACTGTTATTCATTACCACTCTTATACAGTAGCTAGAATACTGAAACAACCTTGCTATCCAATGACAGATGCGGGTGTATACACACACACACACACACACACAGAGTGAAATGCTATGATACTATGCAGCTGCAAGGAATGATAAAAATCATGCAGTTTACTGCAACTTGGGTAGAACTGGAAAATACCATGTTAAATGACTAGAGTCATAAGAAGGACAGATAATAAATGATTTTTACTTATCTGTGATGTATAGAATTGCAGGGCAAGAAAATGCAAGGTATCGAAGTGGGAGACTCCTAGAATAACACTGTACCTCATATTATAGAAATGATAAGACCAGGGGAGGAAATAAATGAGAAATACGCAGATGGGAGGATATAGGGGCAGGTAAGACCTTTAGTACATTGGTGATGTAGAGATATATGTATATGTAAATCACAGAGTCAACAACAATACGAGCAGAGTGTTCAAACTACAGTAATTACATTTAAAATTGCCTTCCAAGGAGGCAAGCTGGGGAATGGGAGAGAATTTAGGGACGGTGGTGAAGGGAAGTAACACTGGTGATGGCATAGATACTGGAACATTGTATGCCTGAAACTATATTATGAAGAACTTTGTAAATTACTGTGCCTTAATAAAAGCTATTAGAAGTAAATAGAACACCTTATATGAGGTTAGAAATAGCCTTTTCATGCTCCTAAGCCTCAGATATAGTGCTATAGTGCTTCTGCTGAAACAACCCAGGCTGACTGTTGCATGGCATGAAAAAACAGTAGAGCCTGATTTGTCCTGAATTATGTTCCTCACAGCTTTGGCAACCCAAGATAGGAAACTTTAAATTTTGCAACATGTATCTTTCACATGGAGATTTCTCTGCACTCTGTTAAATGACGGAAGGAAAACTCAGTTCATCCCACTTATAAAAGAAACCACAGCATTCCTGGGTTTAAATCTTAAGTCAAAACAATTCATTTTGATGAACTTTTAAACATCCCGAATTTGCATTTTGAATGTGTTAAACATTCTGAGGATTCTGATGGTTTTATCACAGCAGGCACTGTAATCACATCCTATAATTTATAGGACTCTGATTTTTATTACTATATCAAAATTATGATATGCTATTTTTGACATGCACAAACTTTCTTCTGAAGAAAAATCAAGGGTCTGAATCATATTCTTTGGGGGCATTTTAAGTGACTGGTCAGAAAGTCTGGCAACCTTGTTGGATATTCAGGCAGGTCAAGCAGTAGATTAATAAGTAGATAGAGGTATTGGATACACAACTAAGGAAGCAACATGTCTCAAGACAGGCCATAAGAAAGCATTGGAGCCTTGCCACTTAAGAGAACCATGTTCAGTCTGTCCCTGAATGTATAGACAGTATCTAGCTTGGCTTAGCTGAAGGCTTCTGGAGATGGTCCTGCTAACCCTTGAGTTGAGTGATAATTTCTCTCAGGAACTTTGTCCATCTGAACCATTGCTCACCATGAAAGTAGAGGAGAACAACCAGGAAGTGGAGATAAGTAGAGACTTGCTCATCAGACAATGAAAACATGCTTAACAGCAGAGCAGGGGGCCAGATTCCCCATGGACAGTGACGAGATGTTTAAGAAAGACTCTGTTTCATTTTATGACATTTTCTCTACTGCATTATGTGGAACAAATTTTTTTTTCATTATAGAGAAAAAACTTTCAAAGATCTCAGAGGAGGGATTTTGGGTAGTAAACTATGGAAAATTCCCAGTTTTCTATATTCTTGTACTTTTGGGTTTGGAATGAGGGGATGCCTGCAGGGTGATGAGCTAGTTCATAAGTAATGGATGAACAGAAGCAGAAAAATCCGGAATTCATAACCAGTGTCTGCTAGGTACAATCACCATCCTTCCCTGGGGTCCTTTTAGCAACCATCACAACCATGAATGGTTCTACACATAGGATTGGCCTGGGTCATTCACATCTAAGTCCTATTAATAATAGACACTCATGGCTGAAAAGTATGTTTCTGACAGAGTCAGTAAATTATAAAATGCAGAGAAAAGAGACATGAGTTTTGATCACGTCTTTTTATTGCTTGTCTGTTTTGCCATACCTGACCATGTCCAGAGGTTACTCCTGGCTCTGCATTCCTTGTCATATCTTGGGACCATAAGGGATGCTAGGGATGGAGCCTGGTTCAGCTGCGTGGAAGGCAAATTGCCTCCCTTGCTGTACTATTTCTTTGTTCCCCATCTCTTACTTATCATGTCATTACCATCTTCTACTTCATTTTTTCAAATGAAAAATACAAAGATTGGTCTAGAGTAAGAGATCACAAAACTCTGATGTCCTGTCTTATGTGAATTCCAAGCAGTTTGAGATTCTCTTCTGTCAAAATGTGTTCCTTAGAATATATACTTATATATGGTTTTCTGCCCCAAATGTTAATAACTATTGGATGGAATAGATATTTAATGTCAATCTCTCTTGCTCTCCTTTTTTTGTTGTTGTAAATTACGTTATTTAATCTAAGTGGCAAGTAAAACTTATTACTCATTTGCTGCTGGGTTATTCAGATGCCCACAGACCCAAATACCAAGCCTACTTTACATGTCTCTTTATACAAAAGTGTTGTCTTCTTGGATAGAGACGGGCACGTTGAAGACAGCCATGTGTGATTTCAAAGAATAGTGGCCCAGGAAATGCAGTGACTCCTACAATGTTTAGTTCTTCACAAATGACAGTGTATCTGTGTCATCACTAGGTATGAGCCATAAGTCCTATTGACTTCTCCCAAAATACATCTCAAATCCCCATATTTGCTCTTTGTAGATGCTCCACATCCTCTCTCTTGTTTAAACCATCCTTGTGGGTTCCTAGCTGCTTTTTTGACTTTAACTACTTTCTGATATTTGCATTTTCACTCTTCCCTTTCCCTGTATTGATACATCTGAGATAATTCCTCAAATCATGTAGGTTTAATGGTAGCAAGATCCTGAGAAGTAAAGTTCCAAAAGGCAGATTCACTTGTATCACTTGTCTTCCCACTGTTCATTGATTTGCTGAAGCGGGCACCATTAACATCTCCATATGCCTTGTCATGTGGTAGTGTAGCCAAGGGCATCTGCTCACTCCAGGAACACAAAGAGCTTCAAAGCATTCCTTTAGGTCATAGGAATGAGGTCTATAATTGTTACTGGGTTTTGGCATATCAAAGAAGACACAGGTAGCTTGCCAGGCTCTGCCGTGTGGGTGGTATACTCTCAGTAGTAGGCTCTCATCTTGTGCATTTACTGATGCAATGGGAAGAGATCAGCTTTTCTCTTGGGTGGAGCTCTGATGAGTTGTGGATTCTGGATGTTGAAAATGGCGGCCCTTCTGGTGTGGGGGGTTCCTCTTCTTGTGAGGCTCTATTGGGATGGCTGGCCAGGGCTAGAACTCGCCTTCCCCCCTGGGCACCTCATGATTATCTGAGCAGAGGGAGAGGCAGTAGCAGCTCTGCCCTGTGTGTTTCTGAGTCTCTGGATCAGGCATATCTGGCCTTGAAATAGTCTTTGCTGTAGAGTGGGAGTCTGGCCAGCAGGGCTTGAATAGGAATCTGATGAGCTGTAGAGTCTGGATGTTGAAAATGGCGGCCCTCATGGTGTTGGTTATTTGAGGTATGCCTGATCCAGAGAGTCAGACACACAGGGCAGAGCTGCTACCAGATCTCCCCTGTGCTCAGCTGATCATGAGTCACCTGGGAGGGAAGGCATGTTCCAGCCCTGGCCTGCCATCCCAATAGAGCCTTGCAAGAAGCCTGAGGAATCCCCACATAAAAGGCAGACTAGAAGGAGAAAAATAAAAGTAGTGAAGACTTAAATAGTTCAGTAAATCCTGTGGACAGACAGAGGGGGATATATATCAAAATTATATATATATATGTATATATATGTATATATATATATAAATGATATATATCATTTTGATGAAAAGTGACATCACTTCACTTGATCACTTGAATCCCATTATTCATCGATTTGCTCGAGCTGGCGCCAGTAACATTTCCATTGGACCCTGTCACGTGCCATTGTAGCCCAATGGCATCTGGTTGATTCAGGAATATGAAGAGCCTCAAATTGTTCCTTCTGGGTCTTGATAAGGAAGTTTGACCATCTTGTAGGTGGCGGCCACGTGATCTTTTGACATCCCGTGGTATCCAGTCGGTAACGGCTTTAGTCCAGCAGTTGTCTCCAAATCGCATTACATGTCCAGCCCATCTGATTTTTGATGCCTTGGCAAATGAGACAGTGTCCCTGATTCTGGAATAGCGACGGAGGTCGGAACTCTGGATTCCTTCTCTCACTTGAGTGAGGCATGATATTCCAAGCATAGCTCTTTCGATTCCTCTCTGGGATACCCGAATAGCATTCTCATCCTGCTTTCGTAGGGCCCAGGTCTCTGAGGCGTATGTTAATGCAGGGAGAACGGTGGAGTCAAAGAGATGTGCCCAGAGATGGAGGTTCTTTGTCCTTTTAGCTATTTCTTCGATGCCTTTGAAGGCATTCCATGCTGCTCTCTTCCTCCTGCGCAGCTCAGGTTTTAGGTCGTTCATCATGTTGACTTCTCGACCTAGGTACACATAACTGCTGCATTCAGAGATGTTTCTTCCATTGAGAGTGAATGGGGCCTCTGGAACTATTTCATTTTTTCATAAACATAGTTTTCTTTAGATTCAGCTGTAGAGATAGGTCTACAGCTGAAAAGTGACATATTTGTGAAAACTCAAGTAAAGGAAATGAATTTAGAATTCTAGGAGTGGTAAATTAATTGTGGAAAGATAAATATAAGATGGAAACTAGTGGAATATAATGGTTATTTTACCACATTTAGTTATGCAGACTCAGTTTTCTAGATTCTGTCTTAAATAGCTATTTTATTCTAATAGACATTCAAATTTTCCAGTATTGGTATGTGGAGACCATCATTATTTAAACGAACTATGGGATTTTTTACTCAATTTAAATTAACCGGAAGATGAAAACAACCAAATTTTGCCAATCTCAGATGTTTTAGACCTTTTCTCTTTTTTGAGAGTTTTTCCTATACACACATAATTGAGTGGGTATGCAAAATTCACAGCACATTTAATGATAATTGCCTTGAGCTTCAGAGCATTTGAATTCTGAAATAGCTCGTTTAAGTTAGCTGTCAGTAACAAGTTACCTAGAGAGCATCCTGCTCTGAATCTCTTGGGTTAAGCTGCTCCATCCATTTTTCAGGCATTTATTACAATGTCTATCATTCATTAAATTTTTTCTAAAAATTCAAATAATCTCAAATCTTTATTTTGATCTTAAAAATGTGGACCCAAAACATCACTGATTTTTACCTGTGGAGCTACAAATAAATATTAATAGTCTTCCTTTTTTATTTCAACAAATTCCTCCTTCTTTACTGGTGGCCTCTGATGGCTAGATTGAGTTGCAGAGAGCTACTGTTGCCTCAAGCTTCCTTGTGAATGGGCACCAATGTATTGTGTGACTCCATACATTCTTCACTCTCAGTCATGATGCAGCATAGTTCTCAGGGCTTTGGAAATTGTTTTCTGTTTAACTGAGCGCTGGACATCATAAAGAAGGCTACCCTTCCTTATGTTAAATACAAGAAGTTTCAACAAACTAAGTCTTTTTTGGGGAGCCACATTGGACTGATTTTATGCACAGGCTTTGCCAGAATACTCCCGTCTACTTAGGAAGACCACAGCCCTCTTGCAGTACACTGTTACTGAGAACCTCTGCACCTTGCCTAGAGTTACCTCTTGCAGTTTGTAGATAAAGGGACAAGAAAACAGTTTGAACCTGTGATCTTATGTGGCAGTATATCTTACCATATATTCTATGTCAGCTGGTATAAATATTTTCTCTCATGCTACCACAATCGTCATGGAACTAGGTAGATCTTACCAGTATGTTTACCTGGCCCCTGTGGATCTAAAAGTAATTGCTGTTTGCCTCCATGCAAGCATGCGTGGCTCTCTAATAAATCTAAAGGTAATATACAAAACAACTATGAAGTAAAGACGATAATCTTGTGAAGGCTTGGAGAAATATATACTGACTGTAGAATAACCATTAGTACAGATGCATGCCTTTGTATTCTGAGATACAGTTCATCTCATATGCCCTTCCCCCATCTACCAAGGACCTGAATCCTTGGCTGGAGCAATATTAGCATTTCAATGGAACTAGGTGAGGTTCTGGGAGAAGTTACCTGAGGGTGATTGACCCTAACTGCTTTCCATTGATGTGGGCTGGTCTGGGCTTAAAAGTATTTTTTTTCTTTTTGGGTCACACCCAGCAATGCTCAGGGGTTTCTCCTGGCACTGCACTCAGGAATTACTCCTGGCGGTGCTCGGGGTACCATATGGGATGCCGAGGATGGAACCCGGGCCAGCATGGGCCAGCCGCAAGCAAGGCAAGCGCCCTACCCGCTGGACTATCTCTCATGCCCTGGGCTTAAAAAGTTCTAAAAGCTGAAGCCTGCTTTCTTGTGCCGCTTTTTACCTTTTGGCCTTTTTTTTGCCTTTTTTTGCCTTTTGTTCTTTTCTTCCTTTTCACACTCTGCTCTCCTCCTCTCGCCTTTCTCTTTCCTGTTGGGCCTTGGCATGTGGTAGTAGCCACATTGGCCTAGGATTCTAAACCTACAGGTGTCCAGGACCCAGCTAGGACCCTAAAGTCTGGGATTTTCTATTGTTGGATTGTATACCAGAACAAGTATGAGTAAAGCCTTTTGAAACTTTGCTGGATTCTCTTGTCTTTCTCCGTCCACTGGCCACCAATCCCCTAGGGCAGAAGAGGATCCCCTAGACCCTGCTCCCAGATTTTGTTGGGGCACCCAGTGTACCCTGACACAATCCCACTGAAATACTTCTATTTCGAGAGTAGAGGATATTGTCAGGACATCACAATTCCTCAGAACTTCAAGTCCTCCAATATATTTTTCTGTTTACTGTATCAGTATCAAATAGGAAGAGCCAGTTAAGGTTTTTTCAAGGAGGATAAGAGTGAAAGCCTGGGATTCTGTTGTCTCTCTCAACACTGTGCTCTCATTGGCCATCCTCCAGAAGCTTTCAGCTTCTTGAAAACTGCATTGACACTAGGGCACAAACTCTGAACTAGGAGTGTGAAAAAACAAGTTGTGATTATTTTCTCTGTTCCCTCATTGGTCATCTGACTATGTGGAACTGAGTTTCCTTTTCTACGCTTCAGTTTATGTACATCCTCAGGTCAGAGGTTATGAGATTTGTAACACAAAATAAGGTGATGATACTTGTGGTGTCAAAAATATTCATGTTGGACCAATGTTGGACCAAGGTGATAGTTCAAGAGGTAGAGCACATGCCTAGCATGTGTGAGGCCCTGAGTTCAATTTTTGGCAGTAGATTCTCCACTTAGAAGATTCACATTCCCAAATACTCCCCAAAAGCATCTGTTAATAATAACAGTCATCCTTTCTGAAATAGAATTTTCTTTCTTTCTTTCTTTCTTTCTTTCTTTCTTTCTTTCTTTCTTTCTTTCTTTCTTTCTTTCTTTCTTTCTTTCTTTCTTTCTTTCTTTCTTTTTTCTTTCTTTCTTCCTTCCTTCCTTCCTTTCTTTCTTTCTTCCTTTCTTTCTTTCTTTCTTTCTTTCCTTCTCTTTCTTTCTTTTTTTCTTTCTTTCTTTCTTTCTTTCTTTCTTTCTTTCTTTCTTTCTTTCTTTCTTTCTTTCTTTCTTCCTTTCCTTCCTTCCTTCCTTCCTTTCTTTCTTCTTTCTTTCTTTCTTTCTTTCTTTCTTTCTTTCTTTCTTTCTTTCTTTCTTTCCTTTCTTTCTTTCTTTCTTTCTTTCTTTCTTTTCTTTCTTTTCTTCTTCTCTTCTCTTCTTTCTCTTTCTCTCCCTTCTCTTCTCTTCTTCTCTCTCTTTCTTTCTTTCTTCCTTTCTTTCTTTCTTTCTTTCTTTCTTTCTTTCTTTCTTTCTTTCTTTCTTTCTTTCTTTCTTTCTTTCTTTCTTTCTTTCTTTCTTTCTTCCTTCCTTCCTTCCTTCCTTCCTTCCTTCCTTCCTTCCTTCCTTCCTTTCTTTCTTTCTTTCTTTCTTTCTTTCTTTCTTTCTTTCTTCTTGTTTTGCTTGCTTGCTTGCTTTGGGTCACACTGAGTGATGCTCAGAGGTTACTCTTGGCTTTGCTCTCAGGAATTACTCCTGGTAGTGCTCAGGGGCCCTTATGGGATGCTGGGATTGAACCCCTGTCGGCCACGTGCAAGGCAAATGCCCTACCTGCTGAACTATCATTCCGGCCCCAAATATTCATGTCTGAAGAGAAAAACAGTGAGTTCTCTGAGCACTAAGCCACTTACCTTGGTCTCGGGATGACTCAGTCCTTTGGCATGCATGCTTTGCATGTGGAAGTTACTAAGTTCAATCTCTGGAGCCACCTGATCTTTGAGTACCACTGATGTAGCTCTGGTAGCACTGGATTTCTCTGGTTGTCTCCAGAACCACCAGCCCTGACAGTGCTGCATCATTGGGCCCAAGCACTGAAAGCTGACCCAAGTATTGATAGGACTTCCCTGGCTTCCTGAGCATCACTGGGGAGACACCTACATTTCCCCACTTCAAACAGTAAAAAAAAAATTTTAAAACCAACCTCTTGACTCTGATCCAAATGCCGTGAGTTGTTTTTTGAATAAATACTAATTGAGATCACATGGGAATTCTTTTATGATAGCAGAGTAGAAATTCCTGATGTTGCATTGTGATCATTGTCTTCTTGCTTGTGAGTACAGTTTGTGAGCACTGTCCAAACTTTGAGTTCATCCAGTTCCCTGTGTACAGCCATGCTCCCCTAAATAGACTGGGAGAATCCTCATGGCTGTGGCCAAAATTAAACTGGCCAAGCGTGCTCTCTCCTCATTTGATTGAGAAACCTATGGTTATTTGGATGGAAATTTAATCTGTGCCTATGATTCATTTACTCATTAAACTGCTATTTTCTTTTAGCTCTGTGAGCTGTGTGTGCTTTCTCTAAAGCTCCTCTCAACCCGAAATGGATTAGGACTGCCTTCAGGGAGGCCAATTTGAGTCACGAGATGGGCTTGTGGGTTACCAGGTTAGACAGAAGAAGTGAATGTGTGTAGACTGGATCAGCCCCCAGTGCTGTGGCCTCTGAATTTTGAGATTTCTTTTTTCTTTTACACAGTCTCAATTTGTCATTTCTGGGGTGCTGGGTGTGAAGAAGAGTCACAGAGCTTCTTAGATAATGTGGAATTTTTTTCCTTTCCTCCTAATATAATGTTTGTCACTAATGCAGGAGGCCAGGTGTGCCATGCCAATTAAGAACACAAGGCCCCAGCACCAGAGAGACAGCTTAATGAGCTGGGTGCGTGCTTCACATATGGGAGCCCAGGATTAAATTCTTGGCATTCTGTGGTACTCTGAACTGTATGGGAGTGACCCCATGCCTTGAATTGGGTGAAGCTCCTGAGACCAACAGGTGTGCCCTCTTCCCTGGTAATTAGTGATGTGTCATCTGGAGCTTTTTGTTTATCCCTCCATGCTACTAGTTTCATGATGAGCAGAAGGGAGTGATGACAATCTCTACTCTGGATTGTCATGGGCATAGCTGACGGTTGCCTACTCTCTGGACCTGGCTTCTCCCTCTTATCTTCTAGTTTGGTGGCAGTCACAACACCGTTACCTGATGCTGCTACAATCAACAGTTGTAGTTTTTTATTTTGTTTTTGTCATTTTAGCATTTACATGTGATTGTCATCCAGGTCAAGAGATACAAACGCCAATGTTCTCAGGGACCAGTCTGGTAAACCAAGTATTGGTGAACTCTGTGTATAAGAAACTATAAGTCGGGGCCAGAGGACTATGATGAAATAAAGGTTCACAGCACCAATGGTTTAAGGTATTTGTTTCAAAAGCAATTAACAATAGAATGAAAATCTATCAAGACAGCTGGCAAAGAACTACAAGTTCCTTCTGTCTAATTATATGTATTTTAGCTCTCACTTGGTCCCCCTACTTCCTGCCCTCCAAAATGCACACCTATCTTCCTCGAACCATTACAGCCCCAACACTTCCCCTCCGGCACACAGAACCATGGAAGCTCTTCTTGGGAAGAACATATATCACGGCCTTGGCACATGGAACAAGCTCTTCCTGTCCGTGGTTCCTCACATATCTGGTGCCTTCTGTTGTTCCTATGCTTCCTTCTCTTGTTGAGCCGGCACTGCTCTAAGTGTCCTGAAGATCCCTGTACAGCTGGATGTTATCTAGAAAGGGTTTTTTCCCCCTTAGCTGTGCTCTGTATATGCTGCTAGGCAAAGCTAGACGTGTTTCAAGGGCTTGTGGGATCCTGGCTTGATCTAGCCTGCAGACCTGCATGGCAAGGTCAGAATTCTGGCTCGGACAGCACTGTTACCCAGCCTCTACCTGCACTGAGGAAAAGTGATTTTACTCTCTAGTCCAGTAGTTCTTAGCATTTCTCCTATCATGGCTCCCCTTCTAACTGTTTCCTTCCTCTAACCCCCATGGAATATCTTGGGGCTCACAGGTGCCATATGATCCCTTGTTAAGAAATACTCCAGTCTTTAATGCCTTCCTTATATTTAAAATTTTCTGCTTTTTGGAGAGACTCTGGAGAGCCTCAAAGCAGTTTGTTCTCTGAGCTTTGCCCCCTCAGCAGAATGACTGCGTGGGAAAGAAGCTTAGGAAATGTGCTTTGATCATCTTGACCAATGGGTACCATCTTCCAACCATCAACAAGAATTTGCCTGCACATGGCATTATTTGGGGCATGACACAAAACTGGTCACACCCCTTTCTTGGTCACACTCAATGTTCAAGAGGAATATGCAGACTTGGCAGAGGGGTAGAATATGGAGCACTCACGTATTGTTTGTATTCAGAGCAGGTGCAAAGACAGAAACATGAGGAGGAAATAGCTGGGAAAGGAAATGCAAGCTCAATTCACATGTGATTAGACATTTTCCATTTTTAGCCTCTTGGCTTAAATTTGCATAATTCTTTTTTAAAAGAAAAATTAATTATTTATGACTGTAGCTTTTAACCAAACTGTGCATTTAAAGTAATCACTCTGGGTAATTTAAATAAAATCTTTTCTGTAAACAGTTTATGCTCATTAGAATGAGAAACTGTTGGTTTATTTAATTAAAAGGACATTATTGCCAGTTTGGATTCTCTTTCTCTTTTTTTTCCACTTCAAAATAGAGGGCAGCCTCATCCAGACAGATGGGACTTAATTAACTTGTCTCAAAAATGACCAGATTTTACGTTTTTTAATTTAAAAGATGATAGATTCCAAAAGATTTTTTAAAACCCAAACTACTATTTTAGACTACTGAAAAGAAGTTCTACCCTTTACTATGACAAGCTGTGGGTACAGAAATAAGCGTGTTCCTTGGCAGACGTGCGGGATTTCCACATGAGCCTAGGCTGAGTCAAGGCAGACTAAGCATAGGTCTCCAGGGCTGAGAGTTTAGAAGTGCACAATTATTGCATGTTCTTGGTTATCCTGTAGGTGGCACTGTAGTCCAAGAGGCTTTTCTGATGACGCCTACCTGGTTGTCAGCTTGGCCTTTTTCTTCCTGGCTTCCCAAATGACTGTAGTCTCTGAGCTACTCAAGGAAGCATGAGATTGGCCTAACGTTGAGCTGTGAGCAGCTCTGTAAGTACAATGGGCTGAGCAAGTAACTGCTACAGAGATCTATACTGACCCCATTTATATAAGGTAAAATATCTGGGAGCCACAACCCTACTTCTGAGCCAGAAGGCATTGCCCCTGGAAAGGGGCATTTGGACATCACAGTTGGATCCAGAGACTAGACCAAACTTTATTACAAAGACCTCTTGGGCTTTCTGGATCTCTCAAATAAGGTGGTTGAACTGAATAACTGCTTTTCTTTCTTTCTTTCTTTCTTTCTTTCTTTCTTTCTTTCTTTCTTTCTTTCTTTCTTTCTTTCTTTCTTTCTTTCTTTCTTTCTTTCTTTCTTTCTTTCTTTCTTTCTTTCTTTCTTTCTTTCTTTCTTTCTTTCTTTCTTTCTTTCTTTCTTTCTTTCTTTCTTTCTTTCTTTCTTTCTTTCTTTCTTTCTTTCTTTTCTTTCTTTCTTTTCTTTTTTTTTTGCTCAATTAGAAAGCCCTTTATTTTTTATTTTTTCTAACACTAGAACAGCCAGTTTACATATGATAAAGAACAAGTCTATTAAATTGGTAACAGGGGATTCTTCTCTTGTAGTCTCTTGGAATCACAAGTGAGTGTTTCACAGAATTTAGGAGTTCGACATGACAGAATTTATGACACAGCTGTAGATATGGCTAATGTCTTGGTGAGTAGGCCTCTACCTGTGACAGAAATCCAACTTAAGAGGACTTATCAGATTAAGGAGAATCTATTGAATCAAAAAACTTAAGTGACAAAGTATTCATCTCTCAGGCTTGACTGGATTAGGTGCCAAATGCCATCAGGGAATCTCCTTCTCACTAGTTCCTGGCTTAGCCTTTTCCCCTGGTGATTTCAATCTCAGTTGATGCCCTCACTCCTCCCCCTATATTGCCACCAATAGCTCCTCAACTTAAATTTGATGAGAATTTGATGAGTGCAGGCCTCTCCCTCCACAAGAAATAAATTTTTTTCCTCATGGTTCTAGCCAGTACCCTGCTACTCATCTCTGCTTCCATCAGGGTAGAAGATTCTGATGGACCAGACTCTGTGATTCATTTGTACATCTTTTTTAATTGGGAAGAGGGTTGAGTCAGCCACAGCCCCAGCACAAGTTTTCAGAGGAATGGGTGGGTTTTTACCTCATATACAAAAATCAAAGTACTCTTGCCAAAAGAAGGAACTGGTTCTGCCTGGGTAGAAAACAAGAAGGAACCGGTTCTGCTCAGGTAGAAATCAAGAATGAACCGGTTCTGCCTGGGTAGAAAACAAAAGAAACGGGTTCTGCTCAGGTAGAAAACAGCTGTTCTTTCCCACTTCCCCCATAGAGTTAAGAGCCTCTGAGTCTGAGCAAATCCTCTGATTTCCGCAACTGTGGAGGTTTCGCTCAAGTCTGGTGATGGAAGACTTGAACTCCTGTGGAGAGTAATCCTGATGTTTATATAGAGCACCAGTGAGGTGAGAGGATAGAGAAGGTGATCAAAAAATAGTAATGCCAGCTCATCTCCAGCATCCTGAGTTCAGCCATCTTGAGAGGAAGGAAATGAATCAGTGATTTTGGTTGTTATCATGAATCCTTCTTGGTTCACCCCGATGTCTCCTGCTCTGCTCTGATGGTGGAAGCCAAGACTGTAACAGGTTTTATTCCTCGACTTCCTGTGCTCTTGCAGCTGTTTGGCAAGAGCTCCTTAAGCTCGTGTTTCAACCAACTCTTGTATAAATGCCCAGAATTCATGGCTGATTGAGCTACTTAGGCTTTGCAAATGCAGACGTGGGGATATATCTTTGCTGAAGATTTAATAATGAGGTGGTTTTGGCTGTATGACCCTGCATACCAAACTCTGATCTCAATGTCTGCCTGAAAGTAGCAGTTATGGGGCTAGATCATAGACCTGGTGATGTAGGGGCCAAAGCTTCTGACACTGCTGAGCTAGAACTCTAGTGAATGAGGTGATATCCCACTTAGGACTGTGTGCACCAACTTTTCTGTCTAGGCTGCTACAGTGACATCGCAGAGAAGTCTGACCTGAAACCCAGCTCTACCACTCATCCCCTGCACTTGTTCACATTACTTTCATGAGGCTTATTCTTTCCTAGAAAAACAGAGGTATACCATATATTTTCATTCCTTATGGTGGTGTGAAGCAACCACTTCCACATGCTGGACAGGGAATATCAAAGGTGGCTCATCTCTACTGTGAGATGTCTAGAGTTATAGGTATAAATACTGAGGGTAATTTCCAGACAAAGTATCCCCTGGTGGCAACTTTGTGTAAACAGGTTGTTAATATTGGCTATTGATTGATAAGGTCCTAAGGATTCACACCCACATCATCTTTTCATGAGTACATTTCATGGGCTGCTTTGACTACCCCTATCAGAATAGTGGCTGGGTTTCCAAAGGAAGGAAGAAATGTATGTCCTGATTATAATAAATACTTTGAAGTCACATGGTGACAATGTTCCCATACTCTATAGATCAAGGCCATCACAAATATCTTTCTGATACCAAAGGGTGGAGACAGAGATCATAATATTTTGAAGGAAGAGCAACAACATCTAATAGAGAATCACATGGAATATATTTTCATGGTTCACTTTGAAAAATGCAATCTTTCATAAATAACAAAATATACTAAATAATATCAGTTGATATTGTTGATACTGCAATAATTACATTCTTGTGACCAAAATTCTAGGGAACTCTTTTTTCACTTTTTCATGTAATTTATCAAGTTTTGATAATATGTTGGAAACTATTTTTATCTTATAAAATATGCAAGATTATTTTTCTGAGTATTTTAAGTTTATTAATAAATCAACTTTGTGGGAACATTGTTAATGTAGGAACATTTTAATTACAAAATCTGTTTTCTTTGGACAATATAGTGCTGTTTGCATATTCTCCTACCTGCAACTCTTTGCCTCATTTATGTTCTAAAGAATTTGTCTATTTTATCTAAATGTTTTAATATATTATCATCACTTTATCACTGTCTTCCCATTGTTCATCGATTTGCTCAAGCAGGCACCAGTAACATCTCCATACCTGTCACAAGCAAGTGTAGCCCAAGGGCATCTACTTGCTCCAGGGACAGGAAGAGCCTCAAACCATTCTTCAGGTCATGGAATTGAGGTCCACAATTGTTACTAGATTTTTGCATAACAAATAAAACACAGGTAGCTTGCCAGGCTCTGCCATGTAGGTAGTATACTCTCAGTAGAAGGCTCTCATCGTGAACATTTACTGAATCAAGAGATCATAATAGAATATTCTGAGAACTTGAACCAATTTATAAAATCTCTTGTCTCCAAAGAACAGTTCCTCATAGAGGCTTCTAATTAATGAATCAACATTTGGAAATGAATCCTATGTAATTTGGTGAACAGAAGAACTGATCTATTTGGGGAGCAGGAGGAGGCACACCCTTTTTTTGATGAGAATCAGCCAGAAGCTATGAGAAAAGGATTAGTGCCCAGTAGAACACTCCCTGAAGAAAGCTAGGACAGTGTGCAGGCAGGGAATAGAGAACTGAAACTTGGAGAGCAGGTCTTCAGCAATGCCTAGAGGAGTATCTAGTCAGCTTAAAACCTTGCTAGTCAGGATGCCATATACAAACCAAAAAACTTTGAAGTATTGTATTTATAAAATATATGAAGATTTTTATGGAAGTGCCTGACAAGCTACCCGTGGTGTATTCAATATGCCAAAAACAATAGCAATAATGGACCTCATGCCCAACAAATGGAGATGTTACTGGCGTCCGCTCAAGCAAATTGATGAGCAAAAGGAAGACAAGTGACAAGTGATGAATATTTTTGCCAGACTTTTTAATTGATACTGATTTACAATTTGATTCTCTTGTGTTAAAAACTCCCTTTGACATTAATATTTCTATTTATTGACACTTGTTTTGATGAGCATCATGTATATTGATGTATATCTTATTTATGCTTAAAAATAATGTGTTTTCTATTGTCATGGAATTTATTCAAGTAATTTTAATTACTAAGATATCAAATTGGTGGATATTGTTTTTCAAGTATTTTATACTTTTGCTAACATTTGGTCTAATTATTAATTTCTGAGGACTTTTTTAAATGACTAATAAAAATGATAAAATTTAGTAATTTAAATTTTATCCTGACAATTTTTTGCACTGTATACTTTGATATTATTAGCAGCATTCACTAACTCTTCTGGATCATTTTGCTGTCATGAAATATTTCTGTAATATTGTTTGTTTATCCTAAATTCTATTTAATTATAGTAATATAATCACTTCAGTTTTCTTGATTTTATTGTTTTGTTGTACACATTTATCTTTAACCTACATATCTTTCTATTTAAGTTATTTCTTTTTGGAGTCACATATAGCTGTACTTTATTTTTTTTTTCCTGAAAATCTTTCTTTTAATTGTATTATTTAGTCCCCTTGTAATTAATATAATTATCTATATTGTTTAAAGTCTATAATACTGCTATCAAAACTTTATTAATATTTTATTTTTCTATTTCAATTTCATATAACCATCAATAAATACCTGTACTTTTTTAGGTTTTGACTTCATTTTTATTTAGCATTTTGAATTTCATTTGCTCCTATTTGGCCTATTTATGTTTCTTAGCTATGTATTTTGAGTAATTGCTCTCAGTGCATCAGCATCTTTAACTTCTCACGGTCTGCCTTCCTCCGGTTAAAAGTAACTTACAGCATTCCATACCACCTTTATCTATGTGATATCACTATACTTGCCCCCCACATATATTAGAAACCCCACAAAATACATTGCTTTTCTTTTTACTAAAACAGTTACAAGTGAGAAAAAAATGTATTTTTTCTAAAATATTTTCTACTTCTGGTGCTCTGTATTCTTCTGTAAGGAGTCAGGGTTTTCATCTGGAACCATTTTTTCCTTTAGCCCAAAGAAGTTCTTTGAATCTTTTAAAAAGCAAAAGTCTATAGACAGTAAATTTTCTCAAAATTATTTTATCTGAAAGTGTTTTATCACTTTTCTTTGAAGGGACAGTTTCACTGGATATAGAACTCTAAGTTTATAATTTTTTCTTAAAGTATATTAAAATAGTTGTTCTATTACCATATATCTTGCATTGTTTCTGATGAAGGTCATGATAATTCTTACTTCGATTCCTTAACTATAGTGTTTTATTTTATTAATTTATTTGAAGGCTTTTGTTGTTTCCAGCACTTTTATTTTTAATCTACCTTTTAAATATTATGTTTGTCTATGTGTGTGGGTTTGTCTGCTTATCATGCTACTGATTCATTAAGCTTCTTGTATTAGTTTGATAAAATTTGAGATGTTTAACAATTTTCTTCAGATATTTTTCCCTAGCCCATATCATTATATATTTTCAACTGCACATAGATTCATCAATCTAGAATTTTAAAGGCACATATATGAATTTGTTTATTTTTTATGAATGCTGAAATTCTTATTAAATACTCTTTTATTTAATTATTTCTCTGCCAATTGCTTCTGTCTCCATGTCTTTAGATTCACTGATCTTTTCTTCTGCAATAGCTGCTCTTCTGTGTCATCCATAACTATTTTTTAAATTTTAGCAACTCTAATTTTCAACTCCATGAGCCACATTTGGTTATGATCTACTGATTTTGGCTTGGTTATTATTTTTCTCTTCATAGTGTTTATATTTTTAAAAATCTTTATTACTTTTTGTGTTTTATAATACATATTTTATTAAAATTGATATGATTTACAAAGTTTCTCGTCATACACTTGTTTCAAGCATTAAGGTTCCAACACCATCAGTGAGACTTACCTTCCTCCAATATCCTCAGTTTCCTTCCCAGCCCTACCCTGCCCCCTTAGGCACATAACAAATTTACTTTATATTGCTTATTCCGACAAACTTTAAGAAATGTCAAATAGAATGATCAGGAACAAAATCAGTATGAACAATTTGTGATTCCTGTATGAGTTTGACCTATGTAAGTAAGAAAGTTTAAAACCATTTTATACAATGTAATAAAATTCCTATTGTCATTTGCATATGTTTTCAACTCTGGAATCTAAAGTGTATTGCATTTGACTTTATTTCATACTTGGATCTCATTATGGTAATAATCGTGTCTCTCTCACCTGTCGTTAATAAAACTTTTAAAGCAATTTTATATTAATATATTCTGGAATTTACATGGACTAGGCAAAGCCTCCATATGGAAATTTTCCCCCTACACTTTATATAAACACTAAGGTTTGCAAAATTGTTCATGATGATTTGTTACAGGCATTCAATATTCCAACACCAATCCTACCATCATATACCTTCGCTCCACCATTATTCTCCCAACCGGCTTTCCTATCTACCTCTAAGCCTGACATAGCATGCCCTCAGTAGTTTATTTTATATTGCTTGTTCCCAATAATTTTGCAAACAAAATCATCAAAAATGCTTCCATAGAAGAAAATTAGTGTAAATTGTTGTGCATCACCATGGAGACCTTAAGTCCTTGTATGAGGGATTGAGGGATTAAGATGTTACTAGTTAAGCTTTCTGTTTGTTTTGTTTATTGAAATTGATTGCCTTCTACATCCAATCTGTGTACTACTACTGGATTATTTTGTAATAACCGATCTATAGTTCATTTTCCCAGTTACATTATTTCTAGTTATATTCCAGTAATTCATAAAATGAATTGAAATTTTGTACTTTTGGCAGAGGGGTGAGATGTAGGGACTGGGTCACACCCACTTGTGTTCAAAGCTTACTCCTGGTTCTGTGCTCTTGAATCATTCTTGGAGGTACTGGGAATTGAACCAGGGTTGGCGTCCTTGACCCATATGCTCTCTCTGGCCTACAATGTCTTTTTCTTTAAATCTAGTATTATTTACTAAATGTTGGACATAGTGACATCACAATGATAGCACTATGTTGTTAAATATCTGAATTTTATTGTGATCTTTATTTGTTTTTTCGGGTGAAGTTACCTGGAGCATATGTTCAGAAACTTCAAGAGGTTCTCAGGGAGCCTATATATATATATATTGCTGGGGATGGATCCATGGTTGATTGTATGCAAAGTTGGTTATATGCCTTAATCCTTCTATTATCTCTCTAGTACCTATTGTTGGACTTTTAAAAGTGTCCAATTCTTTTCTATGGTCAGTTAGTATACTGATGTAGAAGGTTGGAGCTTTATTTTTTTTAAATGAAGTTTTTATTAGGCAGGTATGGTCAGAGCAGTGTTAGTTTAGTTGTAATCCTAGTCATAGCCTTACTAAGATTCCTGATGAATGATCCAGGTACTTAGAAGGTATTATGACTGGTTGAAACTTGTGAATTATTAGCCATGTTTGAGGTGTGATCAACTTTCTTAGTTTCATGTTCCTTACAGATTTCCCGCCTTTCTGCTATAATTGTATTTTACCTAGACTCAAGGCATCTTATATGCCACATGCTGTTTAACCTTAAATCAAAGACTCAAGAAGACAGATAAATGCATTTTTTAACCATTCTCTGCATAGTTTTCTCTCACTAGATCCCTGGACTTGAAAATCTGTTACTTTATTCTTAGTTTTATTAATTTCTTCATAATTTAGCACAGATACCAGGCCTTGCTTGCACTCTTGTTATAGTCTTATGAATGTCTCTGGATAGAATATGGGACAGATCATAAAATTAATTTCAATTTTTTGCCTTCTTCCAAAAAGCAAAATATGTGATGAATTTTCATAAGTTCAGAAGTTGTGTGTGTGTGTGTGTTACCTAGTTATTTGCATCAGAAACTAATTCAGTGCTGGTTCTTCCACTGTGATCACAACATCACGATCTCGATCTCGATCTTCCCGTTGATCATCTATTTGCTAGAGCAGGCACCAGTAATATCTCCATATGTCCTGTCTCGTGCCAGTAGAGCCAGGGGGCATCATCAGCTTGCTACAGGAACATAAAGAGCCTCAAACCATTATATTAGGTCATGGGAATGACCTAATATAATTGTTACTGGAATTTGGCATATCAAATACAACACGAGAAGCTTGCCAGGCTTGCCGAGCGGGAGGCAAACTCTTTTAAACACCTCCAAATAAAGCATTTATTGATGAACCGCAGGCTGTGATGGGCTGGTCTGCTGGGTGGAGTTCTGACGAGAGGGAAGTCCAAAAAGTGGAAAATGGCGGCGCCGTGGAGTGAAGAGGGGTGGTCTGGCTTGTTGTGAGGTTCTGCCGAGGTGGTGGGCCAGGGCTAGAACCCGCCATGCCTCCCGACTGCCTCATGAACGGCTGTGCACAGGGAGAGCAAGGAACAGCTCTGCCCCATGTGTGAGAGTCTCTGGACTCTCTTTATCACAACATATATTTCTAAATAAAGAGTATTATAATGCTTACTTTTCCTCTTAAATGGTATTTAATCAGGAGCCACAACAATAGTTCAGCAGGTAGGGTGCTTGCCTGCATGCAGCTAACCTTGGTTTGATTCCTGGTACCCCTATGGTACCCTGATTCTGCCAGGAGTGATTCCTGCTGACAGAGCCAGGAGTAAGCACTGAGCACCACTGCGGAGTCAACCAAAAAGCCAAAACAAGATTAATTAATGTGTAAGTTTGTGTTTACATTCAAGATAAAATACATTTTATCAACATTTTTATTTCTGTGCATCATCTGACTGTGCTCAGTCCTTACTTCTGGCCTGATGCTCAGAGATCACTTTTGGCAGTGATCAGTAGACAATACGTGGTGCTGAGGATTGAACCATGGTCAGCCACATGTGAGTCAATTACCTTACTAGTAGTACTCTCTCCAGTATAGATTAATATTATCAGAGAATAAAGCCTATCTTTCTTTTAAGACAGTGACAGTGCATTGGCTGTGGTATTGAGATAAGTCATACTTAACTATGATACTAAGTAAATTAATTATTTTCCATATATACCCAGCACTTAGTTTTTAATTTATTATTGAGGTTCTGTTATTTACAGTATTGGTGGTGCTTTTTCCATACACAAATTCCAACACTACATCTGTCACCAATGTAGAGTTAGAAAGTGAATTTAATTAAGTATATAAAGTGATAGACTTTAATTTTAAAGTCATTTATTTTACATTTTTTTTCTTGACTTTGTTACCTAAATTATTATAGTCAATCATATGTCATCATTTTGTAGCTTTGTTCTTGGCATTTGATCTTGTGGTTCCTAAATATAAACTTTAAAAGCCTTTGGCCTCGCTGAGATTTGGGCCCAAGTGTCAGTGATATAACCTGACTGTTTTAACTGAGTGAAAAAAAGATTCCCATAAAATTATAAAATAATTACTAATAAATAAGGATATTTGATAAGACTCACTCTGTTTTGTGACTTAATCATAAGTTAATCAAGACCATAAGAAAATTCCATTTAAAGTACACATGAATTTCAAAATTATAGAACATGTGTTTGGCAAAATATGTTTAAAGATTGCCAAACTCCAGATTTGGGGGTGAAGAGAAAAATGTAGCTTGAGAGCTCAGCAGTCCGAGCATATTAATAGAACTCCTCTTCTAGACATGACTAAAGTATGCCTGAATTAGTATGGTAGGCCGTGTGTCAGCAGAGTTGAGGGGAGGCCAGAACTCTCTTCTCTGCTGGCTAGCAAATTGCTTCAGTTTCATTTTTCTTTTCTTTTTTCTTATTATCTATCAATAGATTATGTATACTAAGCTTTTAGTAAAAGACCAATTGGATTATTTGACTTATTTATTCTCTTGAGACAATAAACAGGATTTGGACTCACTCTCAGTTTTTTCCATTTTTTAGAAAGTTATCATATTGGATATTGGACCCCTAGAGTGTCAGAAAAATGTCTTCTGAGAATGCATTCAGAGACCATTGTCTGGCTTAGAGTAGTGCTGAGCACATGTAAGCACTCATTACTATAAATAGGATCCAGTTTGACTTGAGAAACGTCTAGCTATAGAGAACTAAAATATTGGTACATAGATATGACATTTTTTTTCTCTGTCCACTGAACATAAAATATATTCACTGATGGGCCAAGGTGAGAACAATATGTAAGAGGAGGAAACATTAATAAACTTTTCATAGGAAAGAAAGTATGAACCTAGATCATTGAATTTTCACTGAGCATAGAGTTTCATAAAGGATTCCCTAATTGAGAATATTCGCAGATGAGTCCTTAAATATGAAATGATTCTTAATTAAGGCATTATTTGTAATAGTATATAATATTATACTTCTTTATGTATAATAACTATTTTCACTCACAGATCATACCTATACCCTCAACTATTTAATATATTCTTATCTACAAAGACATAGTTGGTTAATTAAAGGGGTACATATTACTTAATAGCTTATGGGAAACAGAAGGAATAAATTGAACCTTTGAGATGGAATTAGAGCTAGAGCTAGATGGAAGTAGAGCTAGATTAGAGTTAGAGGCTACACAGAGTTAGAAATAGTGTATCAGTGAAAAGTGTATCCAAGTTGGCTACTAAAGAATGTAACACTGACATTGTGACATATCTTTTCTGAGTATGCTGTATGCATATTTCCCTTCATTTTTGGACTCTTGCTTTTGTTATGCTTTTCAGTGACAAATATTGATATGCTATTTTTTGGCTGCAGACAGAGTTTGACTGGAGATTACAGTTAGCAAAGAACGTGTGTTGGAGGAAGGGTCTTTCAAGCCATCTTTCTTGGGGGTCCAATATTTCCAGTCAGGTTGCTATACATATTTCTTTGTGGTTCAACTGTTTGGCAAATCCTTTAAAATTCCCTCTTAAAGCCATCTGTTGAGTGAAGTAATGGTTTTATTATAGGCCCTTGAGTTTTCATTAATTTTTCTATGAGGGTGTTTTTTTTTAATGTCTCCTTATGTGGGAGAGGTAAAACTCATTCATCTCTTTTGGGTGTTTCAATTCTCTCAGTCCACCATATCCTCTGGTGATATCTTCTTTGGAAGGTCAGTCTAGTAATTGCTAACACTTCTAGCACTCTGAATCTAGAGCAGTTGAGCAGGCTTTCTGTTTTCAGACCTCAAGGTCAGTGTCTCTCCCAGATGGCTTCAGGACCTAGTGATGGGAAGTTAAAAAGAAGTATCAGTGCCTTCAGCTGCTGAGTCCTTATTGCTACTTTTCTTCCTATATCCTTTTCTTCCCCCAGCCGTCTCAACACAATGTCTCCTTTTATGGCTGAGTTGGCTCCAAGTTCATTGTCTCAGAGGAATTAAATGACGTGCATAAATTATGAAACATTTTTTGAAAATTAAGTTTTAATTAAAACCAGCAGCTTCGAACATCTAACTGGAAGCAGTCACAATGTTGAAAAGTGACACTGGCGGGGTGGGAGTTCAGGAGAAGGTCTGAGTGGGTTTGCATCCTGTTCAGATAGTTCCAGAAGGAATCCTGCAGAAAAGATCTCCCTTTCCTATCAGATCCTCCTTAATGTACATGGATTCCTGAATTGCCATATGGACCAATGCAGTTTTTAATATAAATGTTTCGTGGTGGTGATTTTGTGTGGACTTTGCCAGATTTTCCTTTGATTCTACCCACTCTTGTTCTCACAGGCAACCAGAAGGTCCTCAGACTTCCCCATAGTGCCAGAATACCAGATAATTTTTCAGCAAGATGACCACCCAACATAAGAATGAAGAATGGCAATTTTAATTGAAAACATTTTCCCAATACAATACGTGAGTTCAAGAAGATGACAAATGACTCCTTATTGTGAGAATTTTCAGAACATTATAACAAGCAAAATGTCTGGAACTTTCTCCCATTTGATAGTCTTAGCTATATGTAATGTGAGAATTATTCTGGTCTGCCCATTAATAATCCACATTTTCCAGTGTCCCAAAAAAGTCTTACCATCAAGTGAATAGTTTATGCAGGTTGCCTTTCATCTAGGCAGAATTCCACTGTTGTAACAAAAACACCAAAGTTTTTCATCCCAAACTTCAAGAATATGACCTTTAGTTATCAGAGAATTTCTTTTCTGCTTAATAATCCTGGGTGCTGGACTGCAGTGGGCCGTGCAGTATTCTTGGAGACCCACAGCAGAGTAAGCCCTTTGGCTATTCAATTATTGTAAAGTCAAGTATTTTCTGTGTCTTTAACTCAGTTGGACCATGATAAAACATCTATTTAATGTGTATTTTAAATTAACCAAAATAATTTTTAAGAGTATGATATTTGTAATGTTGGCTTAGAGGTAAGTGAAATGAATATTGGAAAGATAAAATCCCAGTATACAATAGAACATTTTCAGAGCATTAGGAATGAAATCTGAAATGCCTTTTTAGCCAATAATTCAACTGCTTAAAAATTGAATGGAATGTATGACACTTTTAAGTATAAGGATATTTTTTTCTTTTTGGGTCACACCAGGCAATGCTTAGGAATTACTCCTGACTCTGCAATCAGGAATTATTCCTGGCAGTGCTTGGGTAACATATGGGATGCTGGGGATTGAACCCATGTCAGCCGCATGCAAGGCAAATACCCTAACCGCTGGACTATTGCTCCAGTCCCAGTATAAGGATTTTTTTATGACTGTGTAATTTATGTTAGAAACAAGATAAATATTCTGAAGGTAACAGTAAAACTTCAGCTACTTGAATCACTTGATTACTTGAATCCCGTTATTCATCAATTTGCTCGAGCGGGCGCCAGTAAAATTTCCATTGGACCCTATCACGTGCCAATGTAGCTCAATGGCATCTGGTTGATTCAGGAATATGAAGAGCCTCAAATCATTCCTTCAGGGTCTTGACAAGGAAGTCTGACCATCTTGTAGGTGGGCGGCCATGTGATCTTTTGACACCCCATCGGATCCAGTCGGTAATGGCTCTAGTCCAGCGGTTGTCTCCAAATTGCATTACATGTCCAACCCATCTGATTTTTGATGCCTTGGCAAAAGAGACAGCGTCCCTGATTCTGGAATAGCGACGGAGGTCGGAACTCCGGATTCCTCCTCTCACTTGAGTGAGGCATGATATTCCAAGCATAGTTCTTTCGATTCCTCTCTGGGAGACCCGAATAGCATTCTCATCCTGCTTTCGTAGGGCCCAGGTCTCTGAGGCATATGTTAATGCAGGGAGAACTGTGGAGTCAAAGAGATATGCCCAGAGCCAGAGATTCTTTGTCCTTTTAGCTATTTCTTCGATGTCTTTGAAGGCATTCCATGCCACTCTCTTCCTCCTGCGCAGCTCAGGTTTTAGGTCATTCATCATGTTGATTTCTCGACCTAGGTACACATAACTGCTGCATTCAGAGATGTTTGTTCCATTGAGAGTGAATGGGGGCCTCTGGAACTAGTTCATTTTTCATAAACATGGTTTTCTTTAGATTCAGCTATAGACCTATCTTTCCACATTCTCAGTCGAAATCAGCCAGCATTTGTGCCGCTTGGCTAATGTTTGGTGTTATTAGAACTATGTCATCAGCGAGCGAGGTGGTGTAGTTGCCGGCCATCTATCTTCACTCCCATTCCTTCCCATTCTAATTGTTGCATGATGTTCTCGAGGGTGGCACTCGAAGAGTTTTGAATAGCACAGTCATTTAGCATGATGTTAAATGAGATCACCAGTAGATGTCATCATTATAGAGAGCTTTACCTATATACTTTTGCATCTTCGATATCATATTTTTAATTTGAAACATGCACTGTGTGTGATGCTTTAAAAAGAAGGAACATTATAAAGAGATTGTGTATTTTAAATAAAAATCTTTCTGTTCCTGTATATACTTTTTTAAATGTAATGTTGGGAAAAGAAGTTGAAGCACTGTCTACTCAAACATCATGTTAAGAATTCACCATTAAATTATTTATGGTCAAGTAGATAATACCCCAATTGATAAAAGCAAGAAAATTTTGAATATATACTTATTATTATTTTTGCAGGATCCTTCCAGGAAAGGTTTAAAGAAATTAAAGAACATAAAAAAAAGGAAGGCAAGGGAGAAATAATGTAGTAGGTAGGGCACTTGCTTTGCACATGACTGACTTGGATTCAATCCCTGGCGCCTCTTATAGTCTTGAGCCTGCGGGAGTGATCTCTGAGCATAGATCAAGAAGGCCCTAAAACAAAAGCAAAAATAGAATGGTGTGGGTGCTTGAGTAATTCAAATTACAAAAAATCAGTTATATATAAAGCTAGTCTATCTGTGGATAGAGAGACCCTCTTTTCCCCTTGTCATTCTCCCTGCAAGGCTACAGATTTCTATCACTAAACTGATTCTTTTATCCTCCTGCTCTTTCATCAGTTCTGCTGTAGCCAGTGGTCTTTGGAAGCCATGAGAAAAAAGTATGGAAAGTCATCTGAATTAGGGTTTATAGAATAATCAATAGAATATCTGCATTTTTGAGCTAGAGAGAGGATACAGAGTTGAGGTGGTAGACTCATCCTGTGAAAGCAGAAAGTAAGAGATCCTTAGGAGGTAACTTACGTGAAGATACAACCTTCTGTCATGCAACTTATGTGGTATTATATAAAGGAAAAAGTAGTTTCTCAGATATTGGAGAAATAATATGCCTTATGTGAGAAAGAGGAAAATTTTTCAAACTTAATATTGTAATCATTTAAGGAAATTAATCTTGAAGATTTCTGAAACTCAGCAAACAATGATGCAGAAATATTTTGATGAATTATTTGATTTGTATAAAAATAAGATAAACTTGTGATATTTAGAATTTGTCAGCAACAAGTATCAATAGGAATAATGAGAAGATACCAGGTTGTTGAGAATGTATTCAGAGCTTATGATAAGCAGGAAGACTCTGAAGCAAATTTATATGTGGGGATGTGGTGCTCATATGAGAGTTCTAAATATCTCCCTGTTCTGCCTTCCATGGTGTTGGCTCCAATCAGAGGCTTTGCTTGATGATATGTCTTTAGCAGTGCATCCTTACATATTAACAAGAAAGCAAAGGGCAATACTTGGTTAGTTCACCTGACAATTCTATGATCATGGTATCTCCCCTGCCAGGTAAGTATAACCTGACAATTCTAAGCCAGTTGTTTCATGTACTCAGGGAGAGTGATGAGTTGGTTGACTGGGACAGCATTCCTATCATGGGATTTGTTCTAGAGTTTTTGTAGATCATGAAAGTGATTGCATATGAGAGCCGAGGACAGTTTCGCTGCAAGAATCATGCACTGCATTATACAGCTATTTCAGGATTTGTCATATCTTCATATAAATCACTATGAAGAAGTAATAGTGCAGTAGGGTTTTGATTCTCGAAGATCAATTGTGGACCAACAGATTGTTCTTTATTGTTATATATCCACACAGTAAGAGGTTCCGGCCACCTCTAAAAGCTAAAAAATTACCAGGTCAGGGGGTAAAAATAGCAACCATATTGGGACAACTCCTTTTGTAAGGACTTACCATGTATTTATCCTGTCTAACCATCTAATCCTTACATTAATCCCACAAAATAATGTTACTATGAAAATCTTAACTATAGAAAGTCCAAAGCTCAGAGATGATGCTAAAGATAAGCAGAGATGGTCACAAGTCCTCACGATATTATGGTATTGAAGCAGTTGATTTGGAGTTTGAAACTCACACTACCAAATCCTAGGGCCCACTCTCCCTTTCTTTTCACATTTTTCTTACTGTTTCCCCTCCCTTTATTCTTTTCCTTTTTTTCTTCTTAAGTCTTTCTTTTATCATTTCCTCAGTCATTTCTCCTTTTTTCTTCCTTTTATATTTTTTTCTCTTTACTTTCTCCTTACTTTAATTCCTATCCTTTTCTATGTCATTCCCTCTCTTGATCCTACAAATATGTCCTGAATAATTGCCAGTGACCAGTTTATACCTTATAAAGTTTAGTGCAAGTCTAGTGTCTGGTAGTAAAACTTATAAGATAGATATGGCTCCTGAATGTAACTTGTATTATGTGCAAATGTAATAAAAATCTAAACAAGATTGCAAATTGTGATAAATAATGAACCAGGAATGCAATAGATATGGCCCTAGATATGGCCCCTGATTGATCTTGCATTGTTATGCTAATATGTAATAGAAATCAAAATAAACTTGTAGAATGTAATAAATAATGAGCCTGGAAGAGGCTTTATTATTATAGAAAGATACTTGATGTTGATATAAAGACTAGTGTCAGATGAGGTAACATCAAAGGTAAAAAGTGATAGGTGGGAGCCGGATGGATCGCTGAGTGGGTAGGGCATTTTCTTTGTATGTGGCTAACCCAGGTTCAATCCTCGGCATCCCATATGGTCCCCTGAGCACTGCCAGGAATAACTCTGAGCACAGAGCCAGGAGTAACCCCAGAGCATCGCCGTGTGTGAGACCCAAAAAAGAAAAATAGTGCCAGGTGGGTGGAACTCAGTGAGACAGAGATGAAGAATGGTCAGGGGATTGCCATGGACAGGATGACAGTGATAGCCAGTCAGGGAAAAGTTCACAAAGGCTTTAAAAGGGTGACCAGACTTATTCTTCTGAAAGGTCATTGTAGATGTAGCGGAGAGAGAGTACTTAGAGTAGGTGCAATGCTGTTGAAATGGAAGAGCAGAACTGGTGGCTTGGTGCAATGCTGTAGGTGCAATGCTGTTGAAATGGAAGAGCAGAAATTAGTGGCCAGATGTGCAATACTGCCTTTCCCCTTGGATCAGAGACCTTCTCCTTCTTGGTGTAGGTTTTGTAGTTTAGTCTGTTAACAAAACTTCCTATGAAGATAGCCCAATGGGTAGGGCGCTTGTTCCTTGCACGCGGCCAGCCTGCGCCCGCCCGGGTTCAATCCCCCAGCATCCCATATGGTCCCCTGAGCACCACCAGGAGTAATTCCTGAGTGCAGAGCCAGGAGTAACCCCTGAGCGCCGCTGGGTGTGACCCAAAAAGAAAAAAAAAAACTTCCTATGATATATCAGAATGGAAATCTTTAGCCCCACTGCTTAATTAAAAAGGATAGAATACTGTAAATGCAAACATGCACTAGGGGAAAAAAAGGAAAGAAAGAATGCAAGGAGCCTTTGCAGCAAGCAGGGATTTATCGCTCATTCATAAGGCCTGAGGCAAAGGCCAGTTTTGCAAATGGAATAAACATATGCAGGCCAGGCTTTTTCTATTTCACACAGTTGGCAGGAAAATACTTTGTCTCCCATTTGGTCTTTACATATTTCATAGGGAAATGTGTTGTTTTGATCAATTGATCTTTAATTGGAGTTTTATTTTTTGAAAAGTCTCTTCAACTTTGGAAACTCCTTGAGCCAGCAGGATGGATGTCTCCTCAGTTGCTCACAAGACTGTGGAAGTTCAAATAGGAACCTTCCACTTTCGTCGTGTAGAAACTTTCTCTTTTTCGAAATGACTTTTATTTGGCAGCAGGGGCCCAAGTCCATTCTCCTCCCATTTCCCATGGCTCCTCCACACAGTTCCCTCATCCCAGTTCACAACTTCATCTTTCGCCATAACCATGCTAGAGCCTTCCTTGCACACACCAGCATTACCTGAGGAACTTGTCTTTATGCTGACCAAGAAGCCTGCAAGTCCAGGGAGACATTTGAAATTTGTCAATTTTAGACAAAACCAAACAATATTATTCCTCAAAGGACTCCATAGACTTCTTCATGGCTTCTCTGTTTTTTGAAGTGATCTGGATCCAGCACATTGGACAATTGACATAACCTTGATGTCTGTCCTCTCACATTTTTATTCAGTTCATCATCTTTACTCTTAAATTAAGCCAGGCCAGACCACAGGGTGCCACATCTGCTATCCACAACCTGATCCACTCTCTATTATTTCTCATCTATATCACTGGCAACCTCAATAATCTCAATTCTATCTTTGATGACTTTGATTCTATCTTTGCTTTGTGACTTGGTTCTTGCATCATTTAAATAAAAAGGATAATGCTAGAACTTAATAAAATTGCTGTGACTTTTCAGTGAATTAACATGAGTAAAGAATGATTGGCAGCATGTCAAAACTATTATGATTTCTCCTCATTACTGCTATTCCTCAACCTGCTTGTATATGATTTTTGTCTCTCAAGACAACAGTAGCACAAATCAAGGTTTCACCCTACCTTCTGTGCAGCAGGATACATGGAGCCCTTTTGAAGAAATTGTCTGGAAAAGTCATTTTCATGAATATCTCACTGACCACAATTGAATCACAGCCATTCTAATCTCTAATAGTATTATTTTAGTTGACCCAATCTAAAAGTTGTCTCCTTCCATGATCAAAAATAAATATAATGGCAAAGCTTCTGTAACCATAAATCTGCTATGAATAGGAGAGGTCTCTGATTATGAGAGAGTGCGTAAATGAGAAACCATCAAGCCTTCTTGGAATGATGACAGCTGACCAAAGAAATGGATGTTTGCTAGGTAATAGTCTCCCCATTTGGTATTTCAAGGCATTTTTGGTGTAAAGGAAAAGCTAATATAAGTGTCTCTGACAAAAGATATCATGGTAGTTATTTATGCCACATAGTGCTTTACATGCTATATGCTGAGACCAGGGGAGCCTTGGTTCTGTTGTCCATGCAGATGCTCCCCTTAAGGAATGATGCCTAGTCTGGGCTTTTTCTGTGTGGAGGAGACCTAACGGAAATGCCTATGAGGTCTCTACCCCTTCAGGAATTTGATTGTTGCTAGCACTGTGTGTATGCATGAAAAGTTCAACCCTTGAGCTTGAAGAATAAGACAGAAGTAGGTCTACAGAGAGACGTAATATGACCTAACACTTCCTGGCTGGGCAACCATGACAAAATATTAGCTACTCAATATTCTCTATTACAATACCTAAAGTCTGAGGGATGATACTAATGCACCTAACCCAGAGTTTATCTGAGGATTACAAATTGACTCTAAGGTAGTCAAACACTCACCAAACATCTGGCTGATAGTAGTGTTTGCTAAATAATGGCTCTGTCTGTTTTTTTAAAAATTTTTTATTTTTACAATTACAAAGATATACAATTAAAAAAGTTCATATTTGGGTTTTGGTCATACAGTGTTCCAGCACCCATCCCTCCACCAGTGCCCATCTCCTACCACCAACGTCCCCGGTTCCCCCCCCTTCCCCAGCCCACCTCCATGGCAGGTTCTTTATTTCTTTCCCCCTTTCTCTCTTTCTCTTTTTCTTCCCCTTCCAGACTATGGATTGACAGAACATACATTAAAGGGTTGTCATGTGTATCTTTTGCCTCTATTTAATGCTCAGCTCTAGGGTTGGCATTAGTACCCCTCGACAATTGTTAGCACACTGTTCCATTTACTGCTCTTACCTACCCTCTGACTCCCACACGTTTGTGATAATTTCCACCTTTGACAAGACCTCCTGATATATGTTTCACTTGACCTTGGATATTGGTATCATAATATGTAAAAGCATATATATTTATGTCATGCAAATAAATGCAGCTCATTCTGTATCTGTCTCTCTCCTTCTGGCTAACTTCTCGCTTCAACATAATCTTCTCCATGTCCATCCATTTATAGGCAAAATTTTTATAACTTCATTTTTCCTAACAGCTGCATAGTATTCCATTGTGTAGATGTACCAAAGCTTTTTTTATCCAATCATCGATTTTCGGGCACTCTGGTTGCTTCCAGATTCTGGCTATTGTGAATAATGCTGCTATGAACATAAAAAAGTAGGGATGGTGGTTCCGCTGCAAGTATTTTTGGTTTCCCCCAGAGTAGATTCCCAGGAGTGGTATGGCTGGTCAAATGGGAGTTCAATTTCTATGTCTTTGAGGAATGTCCATATTGTTTTCCCAGAAAGGCTGTACCAGCAGGCATTCCCACCCAACAATGGAGTGAGTGTCCCCTTTTCTCCCCACATCCACGCCAGCACTTGTTGCTCTTTACTTTGATATGTGCCAGTCTCTGTGGTGTAAAAGTGGTATTCTCATTGTTGTTTTGATTTGCATCTCTCTGATGGTTAGTGATGATGAGCATTTTTTTCATATGTTTTTTGGCCATTCTAACTTCTTCCCTTGCTGAAGTTTCTGTTCATTTTTTCCTCCCCCATTTTTTGATGTGGGTT